>OVAQ01001803.1:0-15697 GCA_900406345.1 Erysimum cheiri
TTACAGTGATGTTGATGGATCAGAGTGAGAGTCTTTTTAACGTGATGTATACGGATCAGAGTCCCATGTACGTCCAATAAACCATTCCTTTCTACCTCTAATACATGTTTTGTGAGTGTTTAGACTAAGAACACAGTTTAATTATCCCCTAATTTATTTGTTACTATATGATATTGTAACATTTAGTTTATGGTGTTTTCTTGAATCATCATTCATCAAGCACCCTCTCTAGAAATAAGCCACTTCCATTCACGCCTCTACTTGACTGAATTTGTGAGGTTGGATTGAAAATAAGTAAATAACCAACTGGCCCACACAAGTAAAAAGCTCCTTGACATATATCAATAGACAAACCTAATTTCTGATAACTTCCTGAGAAATCTAATCTTCATAATCTATTTAAAAATGACAAGCATCAAGAGTAGGAGTTCCAAATGATACAATTAATTGTGTTATTACTTTAAATATATTGTTAAATGTATATAAACTCGTAAATCTCTTTTCTTGTACATTCCTTCCTCAAGTTCTGAACCTTAAAACTTGCAAACCAGATCAATGTTTACTAATTGGTAGTTAATAATTTAAAAATATGGACTTCCAAGTTCCAAATTAACTGGTAGTTATTAGATAGACTCATTATTCTTATATGGAGTATTAGTTAAATTTCTTGCCGTGTGGGATATTGTTATTTTCAATACCATCCTCTACTCCGATGGTCGATAAGGATCATCTACAAGATTCTGGATGTTTCTTACATCTCGCCCCTGTTCTTCTCACTGAGCCGCCTTCTCATCAAGAAACAGAGATGAATCATCTACTAGATTCTGGTCTCAGTGGAGTGGAGGACAAGACAGTTGGGGATCTAGAAAACGCTAATTCTCTTCCGAGGGCACAAAGCGATTTGGCAAACCATTGTGGCTCTGAAAGAGTAGATATTGGTACTACAAGTAGAAGACATTTAATTTCTATACAAGGAGCCAAGAACCTGTTCTCCCATACCAAATGCCATCTGTATCTGGTTATACCGGTTAAATAATGACTAGTACATTAAAGCTTAATGTAATGTAATACCTAGTGTGTTTATATACGGTATCTGAAATAGATGGAAACTTTCAATGTTTCAAGATTATGATTTTGATCAACAAGCAGAAAGCACATAGAAAAGACCAACGTTTCAAGATAGTTGGGCAAATAAGTATATTAAACAAGAGAAACATTCGTTGGGATATTTCGTCAAACACCTTCAAGACTAACTAAACAAAATCACCTAACAACTACAAAATTAAACGAGTGTCAAATTAATAAAACGAAGATTTATTTGGATAGTAACCATAGTTGCAGAAAAATTGATACATTCGATACTACCAATAACAACATCATATACATTATTCGTTTAAGAGTAGCAAATTAAAAGAACAAAGAAAAAAAAGGCATCGGAGCTCAAAGGGAAAAGGATTGCTCTAGCGTAGAGTCTCAGAGAATAAGAGTCAACGCATGCTCTCTCTCCGTCGGACATTTCTGGTTCTGTCATGGTACTTTGGTTTATCCGAGCCTCTTTGAGTCGTTAACTCCACTATCCTCCTCTGTCTCTCGGGTGGACGAGGAACTACTTCTCCGTTCTCAAACAGCTCAGCTACAATTGCAGAAACATTCATTCAGCAAAGTGTTTATGAGCTAAGCTGATAGAATTAACAAAATTTTGATGAACATAAACCAGAGAAGCATCTATCCCTTAGCAAGTTCAATCTTTCATCAAAGAAAATGTTTTGCTTGAAAATGCACTTAAGTTTCAGTGTTTGCTAAGACTGATGCTTCTCCAAGATATCAACTCATTGAAATGCAAAAATAGATTTTGATCCGACAAATTCTTGATGATTATGACAAATGACATCACGAAATGATCAATGAATACATAACTTGTGGAAATGGAGACCAGTGTTGATTGACACTTACCTCCGTAATCTTTGAACTCTGGATCAACATAAGAGTCCGGAAGCACGAACATGACACCAGGAAGTCCTGAAACTCATAAAGAAAGCCACTTGCATCAATTACAATCACATAATCTGATCCTAAAGAACCATACACATCCAGTGACAAACTTGTGTTACCTTCGAGTTTGTTTGATGTTTCCTCATCGATCTCACAGCCAAATCCAAAATACCTCTCGCAAGAAACATTGTATATCTTCTTCTTAGCTTCTTCCTCACTGATAAACGAAACAACAATCACGATGCGTATGTTAGAGTGAAGTAGTTGTGGAATACTAACGAACACGACAAAGACTTTACCTGCCAAGGATTTTGGCTAAGGTTTGAACATAGCAATCAATCATTTGCTGTTTCTGCGCGTTTTCACCACCGGGCTTCTCCATCACGATCAGCCAATGCTCGTAATCGCAGCCAGGAAATAGCGGCGCCATTTCAGTGGGTGGTCGATCGCTGAAGTTTGATCCGGATTTAAGCGGCGAATACGACCCACCGGACCTGTCCATCCGGGTCCGGATCGTCGTAAAACGGTTCAAAGCGGGGATGTATCCGACGGCGTGGAACAGCGTCGGTGAGGATCGACGGGAGATGAGGTGAGAAGAAAGAGGAGAATGAGAGGCTGCGGAATTGGAGGTGGAAAAGAAACGATTAGCGACGCGTGAGGCGGTGGATCGGAATAGAGTTTTCGCCATTGAGACTGGTGTGGTTCCCGGCGGCGATGATCGGCGGTGGCGAGAATAGGGTTTAAGGATTACGATTGATGAAGAAGAAAGGGGCAAAACAAATTGGGCTGAGCTTTGTTATTATTGGGCCTTATCATCTCTAAGTAGGAGGCTCATTTAAATGAGAAGAGATGAGAGAAGAAACAAAGTCTGAAATCCCCCTCATCTCAAATCTAAATCTCGAACCTCCCCTACTAATCTCACTGCCAGCTTGTTTTAATGAAAGGACGAAATTACCCCTCTAACAATTTGAGAATGAAAATTGAACGTACAACTACCTACCAGTTGTACGTATCCAGTTATACCCTGTTATTACCAGTTGTACTCCGCATAGTGGATTCGAACCCTAGACGCGCGCACATGTGTGCGGCGCTCGCAACACACGCGCAACCACTGAGCCACTGTGTTTTTCGTTGAACACTTACCAATTTAATTATATTTAACCCTTATCACCCGTCATTAAGGGTAATTTTGTCTTTTTACCAGAGGGGGTGTTTTCAGCTTTTGAATCAAGAGAAAAGGTGGTTTCAGCTCTTGTCTCATGAGAGAACTCGTCAGTATCTTTTTTTTTTGATAGGTCGTCAGTATCTTTAAAAGAAGAAAAACGCATCAGTATCTTTTTGATGTAATTTGAGTCACTTTATTATTATTATATGAAAATTTGATTTAATTTGGTTGGTACATATATAAAACTCATCAAACGCCACAATTTCCACCTGGTCCTCCAAACGAGAAGTACACTCCACTAGTTTTGCTATAACCCCAATATGACACCCTAAAGCAACTATGGGAATCCTCATAACTTCTTATTTTTCTATCTTCTGGATAAGCTCTTTTAAAGTTCGAGTTTATAACCACCACATTTTTGAAATTTGCCGTTTTTCTAGCGTCTCCAACAGGGAAAAGTCCGTTTCCCATTGGAGGACTAATTCCGTCGGGAGATAAATAGGTATTTCCTCCATATCTTACCAAAGAGGCACCTTTATTCAAGTGTGTGAATAATTGTTTAGGCCAATAACCAATTACTTCATTAAACATTTTGAGTGCCCAATTTCCACTGAAGCCATCCTGATACATATATATAATCAAAGGTCAAAACAATTGTGTGATATGATAATAAGTTCATTGAAAGTATATATACAAAAATCTAAACTTGTTTTTTTAATCAATTCTAAATTTAAAAATAATAAAGATAAATCTACCTGAAAAATTTGCGCTTTAAACGAAACGATTGTTGAACCATAGATAGATGTACCCCAAAATCCTTTTCCAAGTTTTGGATTTCGACTTACAACCACAAAACCAGGGCATTGCGTATTGTAACATCCTGTTTTATAACCATCTCCCTAAAAAATTAAGAAAAGTTATGTATAATATTTTTTGTCACGAAAAATAAATATATCAAAAACATTCTAATTGTTACGGTCTTATTTTTATTCTAGACTAATTGTATTTTAATATAAATAAAAATAACAAAAAATTACTCACGGTCCAATATATTGTAAATCGTGTAACACTGTCACCGTATAACCTTGGATGCACCTAAAAATAAAATTTTAAAATATAGTGTAAGATATAAATATGAAAATATGAATATTCATATAAACAATAAAACAAATATTTATTTGCAACTTATTTGCGTTATTTTTTAAAAGTCACATAATTATTTATAAAATGCACAAAAAAAAAATGTAATTAATTGATTGTATTAATTTACCGCCCAACCAGCTTGTATACTATTGAGTTGACCTGGAGGTCCATTCTCTAGCCATATTTGACTTTTACTGTATTGGTTATTTTGCAACTTCAAATCATGAATACTTATGTCTGCTTCAGCTCCTCGATAGATACTTCCATCTAACACGGTCTCAATTGTTGCAAACTGGAAATGTCATAAATATATTCATCCAACGTAATGATATATTTTGCAACTCTTTTCTTAAAAAATTAGTGGAAGACCTACATGCTGACCAGGATACTCGGCTGTGTTCAAATGAACGCTTTCAGATTCATTTCGTTGTCTTAAAATTGGAACTGTTCCTTCGGGACAATGTTCTTCTGTTATATATTGGTTGCTTCTCTCAATATTTCCATCTGAGCTGAATGTTTCCTATATATGATATCAGAAGTAACACAGGACAATCTCCAATAAATCTCCAATCCCAAATATTTTGTCCAAAGGCTAATTATTAGCTTTTACCTGAATCTTGTGATTTTTCAACAATGGATGTTGGAAAGCTGGTTGTTTGTATATCTCAATGCAATCAAAATCCTGTAGCTTGTTGAAACAAAAGTTAGAGAAAAATTATGAAACTAAAATTAACAATATACTCGAGGATAGAACTAGCAACAATTAAACAGAAATTAGAGTCTCACATCAATGTTTGCTTGTGCACCATACGTAAACAGCAGATAAACACATAGACCTAACGCTAGGTGTAATGCCATTGATATGTTATGTTCAGTTTTTGTCTAATTATATCTATGATACCTTTCGGTATAAATAAGCCAGTTCGAGTCAACGACCGTTCAAACTATTGCTATTTTGTTACTTATGTTTTTATAGTCTTACCAAAATGAGCATATATGCATATAGTTGTTTGGTCAGCATTCAAATGTATATTTACGGAAATATGGTTAAATGTATCCCTTATAAAAATAACCTACCAAAATTTTCAAAGATATTCAAAAACGTTTTTCCTAATATTACCCTTGAATAAAAAGATTGATTAAAATAACATAAAAATAGCCAAATTAATCCACCAAAACTTATAAAAATCTAAATATTTTTTTATTCTAAAACTTATTTTTCACACTATATATATTTACTTCTTATGCCACTTATTATTTATTTTTTTTCTTCTTTTTCGACTTATGCCACTTATTCTTAGGGATAATGATTTAGACTAAAATTTTAAAGAAATATAATTTGAAAAAATATTATAATTTTCTTTTTAAAAATCAATCTAATTGAAATCAAAAGGTGGAGATTACATCTAGATTTCAAAATATATATATATATATATATATATATAATTAAACGTTAAAAAGAGAAAAATGTTTTTAAAAGGAGAAAAAGGAAATCTATTCAAAAGAAACAACGAAAGTATAATTTAAGTGATTTTTTTTCATGGATTTCATCTTCTGAAACTATTAAAATAGTTATCTTAAGATATTATAATAAAAAAAAAAATGAAACGACAGTTACCCCCGTTGGAAACAGATTCTGATCCCGCCAATGTTATCTCCACGTGTCCAATATTGATTGGTTGTATAGATATGCTTCATCTACACCAGATATGCTCTTAACCGTACGATAAAAATCCAACGGACCAGAAAAAACCTTATCTCTCCAGCTTTAGATCTTGTATAAATTCAAAGAACCAAAATAAGCTAAGCACACGCTCAGAGCAGAGCAAAAAAGCAAATGAAGAAGACGAAGCACACTCAGAATTCACCGGTCAGAGATCACGACTGAGGTTTTTTAGTTTCCGAATAGCTCGACGACGAAGCTGCAATGGAGCTTCCATTACTCTCTTACGCTAGCTCCGCCTCGTTTTCGCGGACAGGCTTATGCTCTTCGACTTCTTCTTCCTCTATCCGCGATTTCCCGGAGAGAAGACGGAGCTTGAGACTGAGATTCAACGGTGGAGAAAATTCTCGAAGTGTTAAAGCTTCCGCTGAACGAAGCAGCGAAGGGATGGAGAAGACAGACGGCGTCACCGGCGGAAGAGGAGGAACAGGACGATTCGCTGGTTCTGCCATGGAGGTTACTACACTTGATCGTGGCTTTGCTAATTCCACCACCGTTGATTTTCCGATCTGGGACAAAATTGGCGCCGTCGTTCGACTTACTTACGGAATCGGTGGGTAGATGTACAATTAAATGTCCTCTCAATATGTGAAAATTAGTAATTAATCTTATGGTGTTGTTAGGAAGTATTGTTTGGATCAAAATTTTAAAATGAGTGATGTGGATAATTAGGAATATATGGAGCAATGGCTGTAGCAGGAAGATTCATATGTTCAGTGACTGGGATTGACTCATCTGGTGGATTTGATCCTTCTCTTGATGCACTTCTTGCTGGACTTGGTTATGCAACACCACCAATCATGGCTCTTCTCTTCATCCTCGATGTAAGCATTATTAACCTCTTAATCATCTTTTGATTCCTCTAATGTTGTTAGTATTGGTTTTTAAATGAATTCTCTTTGTCTGGTTTTAGGATGAAATTGTGAAGCTATCACCGCACGCTCGGGCCATCAGAGATGTGGAAGATGAAGAATTAAGAAGCTTTTTCTTCGGAATGTCCCCATGGCAGGTGAGAAAATTTAAACATTTCTTGATTTTTCAAATCTTTCAATATTGAATTTTGGTTTTCAGGTTTTCAATCTTTGCTTGTTTTCTCCAGTTTATACTAATTGTCGCGGCCAGTTCGATAGGAGAAGAGCTCTTTTACCGGGTTGCTGTACAGGTCTGGTTTCATGAAACTTGGCCAAGTATAGAATCATTGACCACTTTGATTGAGTTATTACTGATTGATCTCTGTTATTGTCTGATTCTCACAGGGTGCTCTGTCTGATATGTTCTTGAGAGGAACACAATTGATGACAGATTCTACAGGCATGGCATCTCTGGTAAATTTAATTTCTCCTTCACATTTTTCCTACGTTTGGATTTCCATATTTCCTCATGAACTTCATATATTGTTTGTTGTTACCTGTAGACTGGAGTCTTTCCTCCATTTGTCCCATTTGCTCAAGCGTTTGCAGCTGTAATCACTGCGACTCTAACAGCCTCTCTCTACTTTTTTGCTGCTTCTCCAAAAGGTTAGGATTTGATCACGTCTTCATCTTTTAAGTATCTAGTCTCTTAGTTGATTTAGTTCTTTCTCATTTTCGTTTTCCTTTTTCAGACCCGACATACATTGTTGCCCCGGTTTTAAGGTCACGCCGAGATGATTTCAAGAAGCTTTTGTCAGGTACTAGTTCTCTTCTTCTGATCATATTGTCTCGAGAAAAGATTTGAAACGTACAAAATAGCTTAGAGAACAGGAAAATGTAAACCGGTTCATATTAATTGATCCGCTTGGTTCTGAAATCTTCTTTGTCATTGCTTTGTGTAGCTTGGTACGAGAAGAGACAGATGAAGAAGATTTACTCTCCCCTCCTCGAAGGACTCTTAGCCCTCTACCTCGGCATTGAATGGGTTCAGGTAAACTCTCGGTTCGGTTCTTGTGTTGGTTTGGTTTGGTACGCAGTAATTCTGGTTCCTGATAGAGCTATACCAAAAATCAACACTAATAATAATAACACTTTGATAAAATAACTGATAATATGAATAGGGAACTTTCTTATAATTTCCCGGCCACACCTATTACAGATTTAGGAAAACCTTTTTGCGGTTGATCATTAGAATAAAAAACAAACCGGTTGCTAAAATTATCCGCTTTTAAGTTTATTAATATATATATTTACCTGGTGGTACTGATATGTTTCGTTCCTCGTTTTCTTTTTCATTCCAGACGGATAATATTTTAGCACCGATGATGACACATGGTATTTACTCGGCGGTCATATTAGGTCATGGGCTGTGGAAAATTCACGATCACCGGAGAAAATTACGCCAGAGAGTCGAACGGATTAGATCGGAGGCCACCAATAAGTTGATCTAAATCAACTCTAGACTGAAACTGGTTGGGGGGTGGATTTGTGTGTATTTTTTTTGGCATGGGGTCGTATAGTAATTAGGGAAATTAGCTAGGACCTCTTCCATATTATTAGAGAGCTGCATACAGTAGGAAATTACATATACGCGTACATATATATTATGAATTATCCCTATATGCTTATCAAAAAAAATGAATTATCCCTATATACTACTGGAGAAGTAACTTTTTCCTTTTTGGCAATATACTGATCCAATCGAACCAAATTAGCTAACTTGATCACATCATCGACATGATATTGATAGAGGATGGAGCCTCTAGCTGCGCAGTTCGTTGCATCTTGATTCCGAGTCCATTAGAAATAAGATGTTATTTTAGTTTACTGACAAGAGATGCTTAACAGTTATCTAAAATTTTATGCTGGTATGTATTCCAAACAGAGTTTGGTCGTGGGCCCAAATAAAGAATACTGTACACATTTGGCAGAAGCCTATATTTTTATAAATACATTAATTAGGGGACTGGACCTCTAAATATTTTTGCTTGGGCTTTTATATATTTAGAGTAGGGCCTAATTCGAGATATTTTCGATTGGTGAAATATACTATCCGTTAGTATAAATTATTCACGGGGGTTTTGTCATGTTCATTTCAAACTAAAGTTTTTCGAAGAAACAAAGTTGCATATACAGGTGTAAAATATAAATTAGACGGAATTAATCAATGATTTGGTTTCGAACTTCATAGATTGGTCCAAGACTCCAATTAAATGATAAAACCAAAAATGGGAAGGAAAAAAAGGATAAATTATACAAATGAAGTCTTCGGTCAACTCATTAATATGTCTTCTTAATAATTCAAAACTAATTTGAATTGAGAAAAGAAAAATACAAATAATCTTAACTAATTTGCAGAAAACGACAAAAGAAGGCTAGTAGTCGGTAGAATCATGTGGAGGAGCAAACCTTATTATATTAGTATATTATTTTATTCTTTCACGTTCAGATTATACCATTCAACTTAAATTATTCTAAACACCAACATTGCACGTAAACGAACAAAAAAAAAAAAGTTATCTTTCGTTCTAAATTAACTACAATTTTTTTTGTGAAATAACTGTTTTTAAAAGGTTATTTCTGTACAATATCATCATTGTTTTTCATAAATTCACTGGTGCTATATGTATCTTACATCAACGATTAAAGGTTATTTGTGTATTAACACACAATATATTCATAATCAGTATAACATGAAAGACCAGCAATAACGAGAATATCTAGTTATAGTTTTCTGTTTGATCTTTTAAAAACACACTTTAGCTGGGTTATACATAAAATGAGGAGAAGATTCCAAAAATGTTGGTATGCTAAGATGCTTGCGTCCGTGGAATTTATTAAACTACTGAGTATTTACATATACGGTCTTATTCTAAATTTCTCTTATCATCAGACCAAACCATATCTAAAAATTAACGTATATTCTGGTAAGATAAAGTATTAAATGGTCTCAAACCTGCTGCAAACATATGGAGTATTTTTTGGGAAAAATATATATACACTACATATAATCAACGGAAACATCATGTAGGTAAGGATATTACTTAATTTATAGACTTTCGATCGTGTTAAAGTAAATGTGATTGGTTATAGATTAAAAATTTAATTTTTTTATAACATTAAAAAATTATTTTAATCTATCAAATTTTAAGTTTGACTGTAATGTTATTTTTTAAATAAAATGAATTAAGATTTTCTGCAGTAGTTATAAATAGTGTTAACCGCTAATTTTATAAAACTCTATATTTTCTATTAAAAAAAAAACTCTATACTTTCTGTCGATGTCATAAAACAATAGTAATTTTTTTTAATTTCCTACGTATTTGTTTTTTGAAAAAAATTAATTCCCTATGTATATATGATAATATGCATGTGTGGATATCATTCGATATCTTATACTGGTCGAGATATCTTATAATCACATTTTACATGACACACTTCAGTCACTACGTAGTGTGGTTATCTCAATTTTCGAAATTATCTACATTTTAATCCAAAACAACAACCGAGAAAACGAAGAAGCATTTGGTCAGATGACACACTTGCACCTTTGCTTAAAGTTCGGTGGCCATCTGTATACGGACAATATTTTAACTTTTTATTTACATCAAAACGGATAATATTTTAATAATAACGTATTTATTTATTCATAATACATAATCGGCACGTATTCAATAATTATACTGTCTGTCGCAAGACCAAAACAAAGCACTTACAGACTGTTCAATTATCAAAAGAAAATTATAATATTATACGTTAATAAATTTTAAAAGGATTATCTTAAAAAATTAACGCTTAAAGTCCTATGCAATTATGTTAACTCTTGTATAGGATCAGCGATTGGTGGAGTTTAACAAAAAAAGATTAGCGATTGGTGTGGAATTATATATGATTATAAAACTAGTTGATCATTTTAAATATAAGTAATTAATAATAATGGACGGCTTCTTGATTTATAATAAGATGGCTCCGCCGATCCATCGCTATATTAAGCCGTCACACGTTGTCCGCCGTTGCCGTCTTGCCGAGTCTATCCTTTTCCATTCTTTTTTTTTGGAGGGGTCAAAGTCTATCTATCATTTCCATATAATTCATTTTTCTTAAATATTCGTCGTATATTATACCTTTCATAACTAAGTTAGTTTATTGCTCCTATTATTTAGGAGGATATATAGTTTAAAATTAAAAACAATATTCTCTTATCTCCTTTATTAAGTCACAGCTAGTATTTAGTATTTACACCTTTTTCTTCATCGATAGTTGCAACTGGAACTGGGAGTCTTGGGTGTTCATTATGTGATAGTGAACTATAGTTTATAAACAAATAAATGTGCTAAAAAGACGAAGCAATTAATTGGTACTGTTAACATTCTGACTGTCTCGTGCTCTTTACGTCTTTTGGTCTTTAAGTCGGTTTGTTCGAGAAATTTAGAAGATTTGTCAATTGGTTTTAGAAAACACCACGACTTATTTTTTAATGCTATATTTTTCTTTGCACCTTTACTTTCAAACTCCATTCAACTATATAATATGAATATGGATTAACTATATATAACCTTCTCATATAAAAAAGCTACCAAAAATCAAATACAGTAGTACTCAACTTGACATCATAAGTGAAAAGAACCAACTTCGTTTATATGGTTTAACGCTTTTATTTTTGTTTTTTTATATTCAAACAACATTAATCAAATAAAAGATATTATGCGTAGAATAACAGTTTGGTCTTCTCGGTTCAATCTAACGGTTTGGTCGATTTGAGATATTGGGAGCTGACTTAGTTGTTGTGTGCTGCAAAAGACATGTCCAATTGTAATCGTCGAACTATCATCATAACAGCAGAAACATAGTCGATCGCTAGACTTCTTCTTGTTCGTATATGAGCTTCTTAATAAAGTTCCTTCGTTTTCTTTAGTTTTCTTTTTGTAGTCTTCTTCATGTAAACATGCACAATAGACATTATTTTTCAAATTCTTAAAGTTTACGGATAAGAGATCCACCCTTATCTATGAAAGATTGGAAAAATTACAAAACGATAATTTATGCAATTTGATTTAGGAAGGACTGGATAAACCGTACATTAACATAATTAATATTATAATTTGTTTGAAATTTGTAAGGGACATAGTATTGGGGGCAGAAGCTAAAAATGAAACTTATAAACCAAACTATATTCAGTCTCTATTTCAATCCATGTATTTGTTTAAGTTTTCTTTTTTAAAAAATGAAGAAGACACGAACATCATTTTGCACAAAAAAAAAAGAAAACAAAAAAAAGACACGAACATCATGATATACTGTATTAATTGATGAAGGAAAGCAAAGCTCATCAGAGCGTGGACCACGCGCCACTGCGCATCCGTCACTTGTCCGCATGGATCTCCGCGTTATCTTCCCGTTTGTTTAATGTTTCTCCTCTTTATTTTAATTAATTAGTAGAGAAAACTTCAAGTTGTTAAGTTGTTAACCATAGTTAATCGTTGACAAAGAAAAAAACAACTATAGTTAATTGGTCAACTTGGTTAACCAATTATAGTTTACGACTGAGTTTCATTTTTGTCTTCTAGTTTACAATTGAGCCAACTTCATCCACTTCGTAATTGCTGCTTCAAATAATATACTACTACTTAATTATTACCAATTGGTAAAAAACTAATTTTTCCTATGAGTTAAGGACATAAAAATTGAAAGCCGCTAGCAAGCTTTATTAAAGTTTACTACGAATGGCCAGAAGTGTTAATGCATGTAACTTTTGCGCAAATAAATTTTAGTTACATAAAGTTGGTTGATTTTAAAGTTGAATGATTTATTAAATTTGTTGATGATGGATGCTATAATTTTTTTTAAAAAAATATTGATGAGGAGATGGATGATAGGTCCACGCTACTGACGAAGACATACAGATGACTCATTAATTGAATGTAGAGCATGTTGAAAACCATGTTTAATTTCATGAATGGAAGATGTTTCAGGATCAAACGTCGAATCTATGTTGACACAACATGTAGTGCAACTGATCTATTGATATGGATATAAACATTAACATCATATCTCATATCTACCAAGAACTACTCCTCCTCGTTTTATGGAGGGAGAACCTGAAAAAAGAGAAAAAAAAAAGAAGAAGATCACCAGTTGATTCACGTACGTCAACAATGTTACCGCTTAAGTGATGAGTTTCTGACGAGCATCTAACACTAATTAACCAGCCTCATTACCTTTTTTTTTTTCTTATTTAGTTAATTATTTGCATATGTTTTTAGTAGTTTTTACAAGCTAAATATATATAAAATTTTGGCTTTGAAAAAACAAAAAACCATTTTAGGCTAATCGTTTTGGTTCGATAGAATGTTCTGGTGTTTACTAAGGAATCCCAGTTTAAATATTTTACCGTTGACATCGTACAAAAAAAAGTGTAAATAAAAAAACATCGGTTAATAAAAATCAGATGAAAAATAAATTTAACAAATTATTTTCAATTTTTTTTGATAATCATTTCCACATTCTTGGGATCTCGATATTGTGTCCATTGCTTTATTCTGTGAGAAGATATAAACAATGGTAGCTTCTTCGATAATATATATACAATAAACGAAATCTAGGACCGCAATAACGTCTTTATACATACATATGCTCGACAATATTATAAAACTTATGAGTAACTTCATCTCGAATTTGATATATACAGTATATGTAATACACATAGAATAAAACCTTATATAATAATAATTGCATGTCTCTTGGGGCCATTGGTCTAGAGAAGACTTGGTCTTCTTCTTCCTCTTTCTTTACTTCATACATATTTCATTTCTCAGGTTTCTATATATTTTCTCCTCCACTTTTTATAATTTATCCGCCTTGTCTGCTATCTCTTACATTAAATCTAAACCTAAATCATTAGAATCTCTAATCCCGTTTTAAATATAGTTTTCCTTTTCAATCAATTTCTTTTTTTTCTTTTTGTTTGATGTTGGTATGGCTGGTCTCGATCTAGGCACAGCTTCTCGCTACGTCCACAACGTCGAAGGTGGCGGCGGCGGCGGCCAGTTCTCCACCGACAACCACCACGAAGATGATGGTGGCGCTGGAGGAAACCACCATCATCACCACCATAATCATAACCATCATCAAGGTTTAGATTTAATAGCTTCTAATGACAACTCTGGCTTAGGAGGCAGTGGAGGAGGAGGAAGCGGTGACCTCGTCATGCGGCGGCCACGTGGCCGTCCAGCTGGATCGAAGAACAAACCGAAGCCGCCGGTGATCGTCACGCGCGAGAGCGCAAACACTCTTAGGGCTCACATTCTTGAAGTCGGAAGTGGCTGCGACGTTTTCGACTGCATCTCAACTTACGCGCGCCGGAGACAGCGCGGGATTTGCGTTTTGTCCGGCACCGGAACCGTCACTAACGTCAGCATCCGTCAGCCCACGGCGGCCGGAGCTGTTGTGACTCTGCGCGGCACTTTTGAGATTCTTTCCCTTTCTGGATCTTTTCTTCCGCCGCCTGCTCCTCCAGGAGCGACCAGCTTGACGATATTCCTCGCCGGAGCTCAGGGACAGGTCGTCGGTGGTAACGTAGTCGGTGAACTGATGGCGGCGGGGCCGGTGATGGTCATGGCGGCGTCTTTTACAAACGTGGCTTACGAAAGGTTGCCTTTGGACGAGCATGAGGAGCACTTGCAGGTTCAAAGCGGCGGAGGCGTTGGGAATATGTACTCGGAAGCCACCGGAGGCGGCGGAGGATTGCCGTTCTTTAATTTGCCGATGAGTATGCCTCAAATGGGAGTTGAAAGTTGGCCGGGAAATTCCGCCGGCGCCGGTAGGGCTCCGTTTTAGCAAATGTTAAAGAAGCTTTAATTAATTTTTCCACTTTTTTTTTTTCCTCCGAATTTTATGAAATTATGATTTAAAGAAAAACAATCGTTCATGTGTTGACCTTCTTAGTGCATGGTTTTTACTTAGGTTATTGATTTATATATCTCTTCAATTTCTAAATTCATAATCGGTTAATTATTTCGATCATAAGTAGATATATTAGTAACCCTCAAAGCCAAATTAATTACTGTCTTGGGTAATCGTAAACATATAGTTGAACTAATTAACATTGTCCAAAAATTTGAAAGGAAAATGCAACTTAATCATTTTGCTCGCTAGGGTTTTTCCAAACACATGACTGAATATATTTCCTCTTTTTAATATTTTGAGGTCACTAACAGTAACATGTACTGTATATAAATAAATGACAGAATATAGTAAACGACAAAAAGAAGATTAAAGTAATAGAAGTAAAATACAAAGGAAAGTGCAAGTGGAGTGCTAATTAAGAAATTAAATTATTAATTTGACCAATTCATTTCCAATCATGCCCTTAATTGCCCAACCCATTTGATGCTAAGCTGTCACACACGCAATAATATAAAGTAAAGTAGCCGAAATTAATGTTTATCACAAAACCATTAGTAATTGATTAACACTCATTACTTTACTTATCTCTAATATTATAATAGCTTGGAGTAACAAAGTTGTACAGTAGAACCTCTATAAATTAATACTCGTTAAATTAATAATCACCATAAATTAATAAATATTACCGGTCCCGAGTCGGGCTAGTGTAAAATTTTACAAAATTCGATAAGATAATAAAATAATAATTTTTTTGAAACTCCTATGTAAAAATATGGTCCCAATAATATCATAAATTAATAATCAAGTAAAAATTTACATATATATATATTTGTACATAAAAATAAGGGAATCAATATA
>OVAQ01001805.1:0-15676 GCA_900406345.1 Erysimum cheiri
GAAACGTTCCTCCGTTTAATAGCCCTTTTTGATTTAATTTTCGAAAATAAAAGGCTAAAGACGGCTGATATATACGCCGCTGCACATGGTTATCTTATTAAAAACTTTGCACAAAAACTTTTATTTTACCATATATAAATCACTACAAAACCGAATATGTGAAAATAGAAAATACATGACCAAAAATTTTTGGTTTTTACTACTTTTGCACCATTTATCGATGCTCATTGAATGTCGATCCGTTCCTGAATACTACTCTATCAGTGTATAAGATGAATTGCAATTTTCTCTCAGCTCACTTTTTGTAAGGTTTCACAAATTCCACCACTTCAATCCAAAATGATATGTCGGTACTAATTTGTAGAATTTTTAACCACTTTAAAACCTAGGTCAATCTATAACACATAGCATGTTGCCTCCTCTTACCACTAAAAAACACTACAACATGACATATGTTTTCAACCACTTTTGGAACTCGTGTATCCTCGAGCTGATCGGCCAAATCAGCTTTTTAAGTAACATGGGTGTTTTTTCGAGTAACTAATCAAACGTTTCCATACTATGCTGAGCAGATTCTCATTTCCATCAAATTATATAACGTATAACTGTTTTGAAAAAATGATTTTATACTTCCTATAACATAGTATAACCGATTGCTATAGGCTATTGCTTACCTTTTATACATGTAAATAAATTAAAGTAGATCGAAAATATAAAAGGTAAGCAATAATACGAAGGAATAGGAACACAAACATCCAATGATTTTTACAAGTCAAGTAACGACCGTTATGGCGTTATAACATTTACGATTAACCTAACCATAATTATTTGCGTACTACAAATCTTTCACTCTTATAATAAGCTTCGTCAATTCCTCCAAAGCAAAAAGAAAACTACTAGGCGAAGATTACAAAAAATGTCATTCTTATCATTTTCTCCTACTTCTCTTGACTTGCCTAATGTCCTCTTAACCATTCTAGCGATTCTCATATCCGGTTTACTTATAACCATTACGTACCGGAAACACAATTCGAACCGTTTAAATCTCCCGCCGGGTCCACCAGGATGGCCGGTGATCGGAAACCTGTTTCAGTTCACGCGCTCCGGTAAACAGTTTTTCGAGTACGTCGAAGAGCTGAGAAAGATCTACGGTCCGATTCTTACTCTCAGGCTTGGAACTCGAACAATGATCATCATCTCCGACGCGAGTCTCGCCCATGAAGCGTTAATCGAGCGTGGAGCACAATTCGCGACCCGACCCGTCGAAACTCCGACCCGGAAAATCTTCAGCTCCAGTGAAATCACAGTCCATTCCGCAATGTATGGACCGGTGTGGAGGTCATTGAGACGGAACATGGTTCAGAACATGCTGAGCTCGAACCGGATCAAAGAGTTTGGTTTGGTTAGAAAATCCGCCATGGATAAACTCATCGAGAGGATCAAATCTGAGGCTAGAGACAACGATGGACTCGTCTGGGTTCTGAAACACAGCAGATTCGCTGCGTTTTGTGTGTTGTTAGATATGTGTTTTGGAGTTGAGATGGAGGAGGAATCAATTGAGAAGATGGATCAGTTGATGACGGCGATATTAAACGCCGTTGATCCAAAACTCCACGATTACCTTCCCATTTTAACGCCGTTTAATTACGGTGAGAGAAATCGCGCGCTGAAGCTTCGTCGGGAACTTGTAGATTTCGTCGTCGGATTCATTGAGAAACGGCGGAGGGTGATTCGGAATTTAAAAGATTCCGAGGAAACGGCGTCGTCTTTCTCGTATCTTGATACACTCTTTGATCTCAGAATTGTTGAAGGAAGTGAAACGACACCAACCGACGAAGATCTCGTAACGCTTTGCTCGGAGTTTCTTAACGCCGGAACGGATACGACGGGGGCGGCGATCGAGTGGGGAATGGCAGAGCTGATCGCAAATCCCGAGATTCAATCTCGGCTGTACGATGAGATTAAATCAACGGTGGGAGATCGTGCGGTGGAGGAAAAAGACGTGGACAAAATGGTCTTCTTACAAGCGGTAGTCAAAGAGATTTTCCGTCGACACCCACCGACTTACTTTACGTTGAGCCACGGCGTAATGGAACCGACGACTCTCTCCGGCTATGATATCCCTGTCGGAGTGAACGTCGAATTTTATCTTCCTGGAATTAGCGAAGACCCGAATATCTGGTCCGAGCCTAAGAAGTTTGACCCGGACCGGTTCTTATCGGGGCGGGAAGACGCCGATATAACGGGAGTAGCCGGAGTGAAGATGATGCCTTTTGGTGCTGGCCGTAGGATCTGTCCAGGGATGGGAATGGCAACGGTACACGTGCATTTGATGATAGCGAGGATGGTTCAAGAGTTCGAGTGGATCCCGTATCCACCAGAGAGCGAGGTGGATTTCGCCGGCAAGTTGGTGTTTGCAGTGGTGATGAAGAAGCCGTTAAGAGCCATGGTGAGACCTAGGGCTTGAAAAATGAAAGCCGCGGTATTGGCAATATGGACATTTTAAACTCCTAGGCTCCACTATAAAAATGAATAAAAACATTCTGTCGGTGAGGAGAAAAACCCACAATATTTTTATTAACTGAAAACCAGCACCAAGCAAAATTGTGTTAGCCAACAATTCCACGATTACAACTAGTGTACTAGTGTGCTTGCGCATACCAAACTCAGCCTCATAAAATTAAATGAAATCAAATCAGAAAACCGGTTTACTTTAAATTCTCCTCACCTACATTATCATGCTCTACTCTGTTTTTATACCTTCCTTCCTCTGCTTCCCCATTTCATTCCAAATCCTCCATAGCTACAAAGCTCAGTGATAAGAGAAGAAAAACAAAACAAAAAGAAGCTAAAATGTCTTTCCTTTCGTTTTCTCCCACTTCCTTTAACATCTCTCCGTCACTCTTCTTCACTATCCTCGTATCCACTTTAGTTCTACTGATCCTCTCGCGCCGGAGTTCTAAATCAAAGCGCGTGAAGCTTCCTCCAGGTCCCCCGGGCTGGCCGGTGGTCGGAAACCTCTTCCAATTCGCTCGCTCCAAGAAGCAATTTTACGAGTACGTTGATGATCTAACGAAAATATACGGCCCGATTTTCACCTTGAGGATGGGTAGTCGAACAATGATCATCATCTCTGATCCAGCTCTCGTCCACGACGTTCTGATTCAACGTGGACCAATGTTCGCAACCCGACCCACCGAGAATCCGACCCGAACCATCTTCAGCTCCAACACTTTCACTGTTAACGCTTCAGCGTACGGACCCGTGTGGCGGTCCCTAAGACGTAACATGGTACAGAACATGTTAAGCTCGACCCGGTTCAGAGAATTCGGGTCGTTGAGACAATCCGCCATGGATAAACTCGTCGAGAGGATCAAATCAGAAGCTAACGACAACGACGGGATTGTTTGGGTCCTAAGAAACGCAAGATTCGCTGCGTTTTGTATTCTCTTAGAAATGTGTTTTGGAATCGAAATGGATGAAGAAACGATTTTGAACATGGATCAAGTGATGAAGAAAGTGTTGATCACACTCAATCCAAGACTCGATGATTATCTCCCGATCCTCGCTCCGTTTTACTCCAAGGAGAGAAAACGAGCTCTCGAGGTTCGTCGTGAACAAGTTGATTTCATCGTTAAAATCATCGAGAGACGACGGAGCGCGATTCAGAATCCGGGAACTGATAAAATGGCGTCGTCTTTCTCGTATCTTGATACACTCTTTGACCTTAAAATAGAAGGTCGTACAACGACGCCGTCTAATGAAGAGCTTGTGTCTCTCTGCTCCGAGTTTCTCAACGGCGGTACGGACACGACGGGGGCGGCGATTGAGTGGGGTATTGCGCAGCTGATTGTGAATCCTGAGATTCAATCTCGGCTCTACGATGAGATTAAATCAACGGTTGGAGATCGTCAGGTTGAGGAGAAAGATGTGGATAAAATGGTCTATTTACAAGCCGTGGTTAAGGAGATTCTACGAAAACATCCACCGACGTATTTTACGTTGACTCACTCCGTGACGGAGCAAACGACGGTCGCCGGTTACGATGTCCCACTTGGGATTAACGTCGAGTTTTATCTTCCTGGTATAAATGAGGATCCGAAGATTTGGTCTGATCCAAAGAAATTTAACCCGGATCGGTTTATTACGGGTAAGGAAGACGCGGACATAACCGGCGTAACCGGAGTTAAAATGATGCCGTTTGGTGTTGGACGGCGGATTTGTCCGGGGCTAGCGATGGCGACCGTACACGTGCACTTGATGCTAGCAAAGATGGTTCAAGAGTTTGAGTGGAGCGCTTATCCGCCGGGAAGTGAAATTGATTTCGCCGGGAAATTGGAATTCACGGTGGTGATGATGGAACCTTTGAGAGCCATGGTTAAGCCAAGAGTTTAAATTTGTTTTTACTTATTTATTTATGAAAATGATGTGCGCTAATATTAAAGGAACCTATATTTTTGACATTTGTCTAGGGGTTTTTTTTTTTTTTGGGTTTTTGAATTTGAATTCTAGGACTATAGGATTTCATTTATTGTCAAACATATTAATAAATGATTTGCTTTTTTTTAATAAGTAAAACTGATCTACCTTGATATTGTGTTAGGCACATGACACTCATAAATTCTCTTCAGATATTTGTTAGAGGTGAGGTTTTATGATCTATCTGTCTATAATTCTAGTGTTTCACGATGCAAGTCAAATTTTAGACATTTTTTCTGACCTTATGAATATATTACTTGAGATTTGGAATGGTGAAAATATATATTTTTTTTTTGGGGTGAAAATATCTTAATAATGTGAAATGGATGAAATGACCGAAAATAATTTCACATGAGAAAGGACAACATCAAAGTAATAATGATTGGATAAACTTTTATACCTATAAGGCTATAATCGATAGCCAGCAAAGTAGATGTAAAGAGTGAACACATGCATGTGAAGTCTGATGTGGGACTTCCATCGAGTCGACGTTTATCTGTTTAAGAGCCGCCAAAATTGGCTCAGATTTTGTTTATCTACTTGACACGTGGTTCCATGTTCATAGTAATTAATGTTTGAAAAAACAGTTCACAATATCACCGTTGTAGTTAATTAATTTTTAGTGCGAAATCTATTGCCCATTAACATCAAAGCATATTTGTTGGGTTTGGCAGGGCTTAGCTTGTTTTTGTTAAATTTGTGAAGGAGAAGCCCATTATCTTGGCCCAATACCAAAAACCACAATTATTACCTCTCTCCCTCGCTCCTTCTTTGTCTTCTTCATTCGAGCATAATCAATCTCCTCGCTTTGTTGTGTCAATTCAAAGCTCTGGATAAGCTTCTTCCAATACTTCTAACATGGAGGCAACCGATCTTTGGGTAGAAATTGAACGTTCTGAGAGGTACTCCTGAGAAATTGCTTAAATTTTAGTTTTTCCTGCTAATTTTTGCGAATTTTGGTTCCGTACTTGGCGATTCGTATAAGGAGAAACTCAAATTTTCCCAAAATTAGTTTTCACAAGAATTATCTGTCTTGTTTTGATTCAATTATGTATAGAATTTTGAGAAAGACGGTTTATCTCATAGTTTTTTTTTGTTTTGAACACAGACGGTTTATCTCATAGTTAAAATGAAAATGCTTATGAAGAATGCTCAGTACAAATTTTGATTGCTCTTTGTTTGTTTTGGTTTGGTGTGCATAGCTACCTCGTGTGCTCTATGTATGAAGAGGCAAAATCATTATCTTCCTCCATACTGAAAAGAATATTTGGGAACATTGATGTTTTATCCGAGGAAGTTGCTCTTGGTGATCATCAACATGATATGTTGGAATCTGCTGGTATGGTTTTAGTCCAATCCTTGCATGGAATCGGCAGGTATATTTCATGACTGTATTCAGATGATCTAATTTGACTAGTTCTTTTTACTCTTACTTGGAATTGGATGCTGTAAGGAACTTTTGGAGTTTAGCACGCTTGTTGTAGTTTTGGCTAGGTGATAGGTAGTTTTAACAAATTCCTTTTTCATGCAGGACAGTTGAGATTGTAACCGAGTTAAGAGATGTGTTTGGTGAAGTTGCGGCTATTCCTGTTCAAGTTCTTCTCACTGGGTATCGTTCTTGTTCTGTTTCTTTCACAGTATTACAGCTTAATATGCTTGAAAAAGAGGATATTTGGTTCTTTCTGCCATAGGTTTTGCAACTAGGAGTAAATAACATTCACAACCGAAGAGGCGAGTGAGATAAAAGAATCTTAACAATATACTTGAGAGGTCGCAATATTTGCTAACTTTTACTTATTAGGGGGAGGACAATACTGCTCTTTGCATGCATTAGCATAGAGAAAAGTCACAGAAAGATTGTTGAAATCTAGTATTGATGTTCTTCCTTTATTTCCTTCCCTTTAGAATATGCCTTCAAATATCAAATGGTTCCTACTCGGGTGTACGTGAGATTCTGGAAGAGTACATTAGCATATGGGTTTACAAAGACAACCACTATATCCTAAATGGTGCTGGAGTAAGTGCAAAAGGGTTCCATGGGAAAATATCTTTGGATATTGATGAGTTCTTAGAAGTTGTGGAGCTGTATACCTTTGGGGTTCTTGCAAAAGTTTCAGATGACGTGGGTCTAGCCATTTCATGGGTTGAGATAGCTGCATTGCCTGAGAAAAGACGGCAGGTACTATAATCTTTTCATGAGTTGTGTATAAACTTGTGAATGTGTTCCAACTAAGATGCTACTCTCAAATCTCTTATTCAGGAGCTTTTGAGAAGATTGCATTCCTTACTGTCTCTCAAAACAGCAAACGTTCCAGAGGCTAGTTCGTTTGAGGAAAAGTATAAGGATTCTTCTTATGCTGTACTGAATAACAAGAAGTCTTTGGCTAATGAGAAGAATGATGAAATTGATTCTGTCCTGAGACTCTCTAAACAACATGAGCCTTCGTCACTTTGGTCATCCCATCCTCTAAGCCTCAAGCTTGGTAATACCCAATTCAGCATGTCCAGGGGAAAGGTTGCCATAAGCCTTGTTGGATTAATCATATGTTATGCGTTGAAGAGAAAACGAGCTGCTTTCGTACGGTAAGAATTCTTCCTAAGCCTGTTTCTGAACATCTGTCTGCTAAAATGATCAAAGTTATGTGATGAAAAAAATACATTGTGAACTACAAAATAAGCGGTGTGTGTTTGTTTTCTTGTTTCAGGATCATTCGCAGACAAATGGAGTCTACGAAGAAAGCAATTGTAGATTTCTGGAAGCTTGCGTTTTCATACCAAGTGAATCCTCTTGCAGCTATTCAATCCATACCAACCACAACATGAGGCAATTACTGCACAATTCCCAGAGTCTAGAAGATTGGATCAAATACCTGATTTAGCATTGAAATAAAGCCGCATCCTTTTTAGTTTCCGGCTCGGGCTTTATCACACCAAAGGCCACACCTTATATTTAGTTACTCAAAGTGTGTTGTATAATCATTTTATTCAGTTTTGTCTGAAAATGTCTTTCTATGTTTTTAAACCAACACTGGCCTATGTATTGGCGCTTATTTGGATAAGTCTGAAGATTATACATACCAGAACAGTAAAACCAAACTGTAATCATTGAAGATGATTAAGAACCTTTTGCATTTGATGAAATATTATGTATTTTGCGTTTCCTCCAACGATAGATTTGTAAATTTCCATCTTCAAATACTCTGTTAATCCTCTCATCCTGGTCATATGTTAATAGTGTCACTTATGTTTGATTGTTTTATATGATAAAGGAGTAAGAGTACGTTTCTTTTCATATCTAGTTGTTTAAACATGTTGAGTATCTTAACATACATTTAGTATTAAATAAAGCATACCCAATATCAACAAAAAATTATTGTAACACAAAAAAAACTAAATAAAGTACCAATTTTTTTTTGATAAATAAATTACCATTCAAGTTTCTTTTAAAACTAAAGTCTACACCAAAAACCAAAACTCTAAAACCCTAAAACCAGAAAATCTCATTAAGAAACTTAAGCCTTAATTATATAGTTCATCACCATCAAAAAACCAGAAGTTGTCCTGGGAGTGGTCATATTGATCCGGAGGAATTTGGTCACCAAAACGTGGCTGGTACTGGCCCATAGAATTCAGGTTGGAATCAGGGACGGTTACATTGTCCGCATCTACCAGAGCCATGTCATGTATAGTACTCTCACGTTTTCCCTTGGAATTTAGCTTTAGGAAATGCTTCTGAGCATGGCTTGCCACTTGTGTCGGGGTCCTTGTCTTCACACATTCCCTCGATATGCTCTTCCAATCTCCTTTCCCATACTTTTTTAGTCCATCCAAAAACAATCTGAAAGATATCATTAATATTAATTAATAATCATCTATATTTAGCAAATACGTGATATATACGTTCCTCCTAGCCCAAACCAACAAAAACCCTAATTCTTCAACCCTAGCAAGATTTAAAGTATTATACTTCCCCTAGTCAACACAAAACCCTAATTCATAATCCCTAGAAAGATACGTTACCTAGTAGTCAATAGAAACCCTAATTCAGCATTCCCAACAAGATTTAAACTGTTAAAATTGGACTGTACACAATCCACAGAAACCCTAATTCATAAGTCTTTGGCTATACCTGTGTTCCTCTGGTGACCAAGGCCTTCCCTTCTTTCTCCCCTTGTCCTTTTTTTGGGACTGACTCGCTTCCGTCAGCGACACGTAATCGTCTTCCGGGTACTTGGGCAAAGCAACCTTACCAGATTCGATCAGCTCAACATCGTAGACCAACGCGTCGTAGTAGTACTTCACCTCCATGAACGGTTTCTGCAGAAGCAGAGCGATTTCCTCCAAAAAATACGGCGAGCCCTCCGGAAATTGCACCAGAGCCGACTCAAAACGCTTGTCATCGTCCCTCGTCCACGGTGGAATAGAATCCATTATATCCAAGACACTGAAAAAAAAATGTCAATATCGCTAAAGATCAGGAATATAATAGAAGCAACAAATAAGTAATTGCTGAGGAAATTTTAAGGAATCTGTTATTGTGGATATTTTCGTTTTCTATCAGATATATAGAGAGAAATAATAGGGCCTTCAATATCCTTGGGCCTTAATTTGTTTTGACATTTTTTAGTTGTTATTACGGTCATGAAGTGGCTCCGACTGTGGACGAATGAGACTCTAGTTTTTTTTGTTTTTTATTTGTTTATATATATCTTATTAATTTGCTTAAATGTGGTTTACATGAAGAGCTGAAACAATACAACTAGGAATAGACATGACCAAAACTAAACCGCAACCGTATTTCAGACCGTAACCGGACCGAATGTAAACCGTAACCAGACCGTAACCATATAAAACGGTTAATAACCGTAACCGGTAACTATAAATATATGGTTAAATTTTATTAACTGTAACTGTTTCAAAACCGTTGGTTAACCGCATAGTTAAACCGTAAATTTTGAACAGTAATCGTTTTATAACATAAGAAAAAATATTAATAATTAATTATTTAATATTAACCGTATCATATTTTTAAATAACCGTAACCGTCTTTAATCCTAACCGTTTTAACCGGAACCGTATTTAACCGTAACCGTTTGTTAAATGGTTACGGTTAAAGTTAAACAAAATTTCTAACCGTAACCAGTGGTTAATCAACCGTAACCGTAATAACCGTAATCGTGGTCATGCCTAACTAGGAACAATAATAATAATTATTATTTATTTTTTTGAACACAAAAACTAGGAACATAATTATACAAAACAAACAGAACATTAAAACGGTTTTCTTGCTAACAGATCACGTTTTAGTTATATCACGCTTTTCTTCCTTTGATTCTTATATTAAATCCTTTTTCATAGTAGAAGCTGCTAAGCGCTAATTTATTGTGATGAGTGTTTGATGTCTCTTTTCTTTTCAAAATTTATTTCTTCACAGAAATTATGGTAAGAATCCTACATATTCACTAAGTTATGAATAATTCGCGGTTACTGGTTACTGTGGACATTCAAACAAAACAATCGTGTTCGTTGACTGCAATCGTTAAACAAACAAGTTGTGAATATTATTATTGACAATGGTTGAAGGAAACGAATATTATAAACAATTAAGCTAAGCCATCACCCGGAAAGAAAACAATTAAACTAGGAATTTAATATGTGCTGTTAAAACTTCAATAATAAAAATTGCTGGACCAAACAGATTACACATAATCTTCGGGTTAGTATCTTTCTAGACTACGCTTACGTTATTAATTTATTTTAGCCGATGCTTATGTGATCACTATGAATACAAAAAAACATGGAAGCTACTTTAATACAACGAAGTAAAGTTGACCAAAAAAATAAAAAAAAATAATTACTCCTAAAGTTGGTCATAATTACACCAAAAGCGATTCATTTTTTCAGTTTCGTTTTCTTTCAGTCTTCTCTCAAAACATTACTATAATCCAATACATATTGACCCGACCCGAATCCAGATCCGAAATGGAGGCCCAATACCGCAACCACGGCGGAGACACCTCTTTCTCTAGCCTCCGTGTCTACCTCAACTCTCTCTCCGACACTCCCTCCCGTTTTTCCCGCCGCGCTGTTTCCGTTTCCACCTCTTACGACGAGATGAGCCGCGTCCGTGCCGTCTCCGGCGAGCAGATGCGCCGCACTCTCCGTTGGTACGATCTCATCGGACTCGGAATTGGCGGAATGATCGGCGCCGGTGTCTTCGTCACAACTGGCCGTGCTAGTCGCCTCTACGCTGGTCCATCAATAGTCGTCTCCTACGCGATCGCCGGCCTCTGCGCTCTCCTCTCCGCCTTTTGTTACACCGAATTCGCCGTTCACCTCCCCGTCGCCGGCGGCGCCTTCAGCTACATCCGTATCACATTCGGTCAGTACACTACATTCTCCCGCCAAAATCGAAACTCCCAAATCTCGAAAAATTTCAAATATCGTTTCTTCTCCGATCATTCAATATTTCCGTTACAGGCGAATTCCCAGCGTTTTTAACCGGAGCGAATCTGATAATGGACTACGTCATGTCAAACGCCGCCGTTTCGAGAGGATTCACCGCTTATCTCGGATCTGCTTTCGGAATCTCAACATCGGAGTGGAGATTCGTCGTCTCCGGTCTCCCAAACGGATTCAACGAAATCGATCCAATCGCCGTTATCGTCGTCCTCGCCGTCACTTTCATCATCTGTTACAGTACGAGAGAGAGTTCGAAGTTGAATATGGTATTAACGGCGTTACACATTGCATTCATAGTATTCGTGATCGTGATGGGTTTCTGGAAAGGAGACACTAAGAATCTAACCCGACCCGCTAACCCGGATAACCCATCCGGATTCTTCCCGTTCGGAGCTTCGGGTGTGTTTAACGGCGCAGCAATGGTTTACCTAAGCTACATAGGATACGACGCCGTTTCGACAATGGCTGAAGAAGTGAGAGACCCAGTCAAAGACATCCCTATGGGAATCTCTGGCTCAGTTGCAATCGTCATTGTACTTTACTGCTTAATGGCTATCTCCATGTCAATGCTCCTACCGTACGATCTGGTCCGTAACATTACAAATAAAAATGAATTTTTAGAATTTTTCTATGGGTTTTGGGTAATGATCCGGTGTGGCTGTGTGTACGTACGCAGATAGATGCCGAAGCACCTTATTCGGCGGCGTTTAGTAAATCGGAAGGCTGGGAATGGGTGGCGAAAGTGGTTGGGATTGGAGCAAGTTTTGGGATATTAACGTCGTTGTTAGTAGCGATGTTGGGTCAGGCTCGGTACATGTGCGTCATCGGACGGTCAAGAATTGTCCCCATATGGTTCGCTAAGGTTCATCCCAAGACATCTACTCCAGTCAACGCTTCCGCTTTTCTTGGTAACTTTTTGTCCTTACTCTCAACACAATTTTTTTTTTATAACTTCTGATTTCATTAATTGGAAAGAATGTGGTCCTCATGGAGGATAGTTAAAATACAACTGGGAACAAAAGAATGATGAATAAAAGAAATATTATCAGGCATAGACTCTTTTGCCAGTTTATCTGCAGCTTTGTTATTAGTTCTTGGAGTCCAGACAAAGCTAGCATCCTCAAACTTTTGCTTCCAGAAAAACACTTCTCTAACCAAATTATGAACTCCAAAATCCTTTACTCTCAACACAATTTATTTTATTCAATTATAAAATTAATACTGTTAACATCTCTAATCATATTTAGCGGAAAAGTTAATTGTTTTTTTAAGGTTTTGTTGGGATTTTCCTTTCGTCGAGGTTGGTTTATGTTTTCTCTGTGTTTTATTTCGATGAAGTAATAAACGAGACAATTGTGGGAGTGGGGACATCCAATTTCGTCTTTCTGTGTTTGTTTCCATTATTTTTTATTGGATCCGAGTGTAACGTCGATCATACCTTTCACGTGATTTTTCTTACATGTACGTTAGGGAAGGAAAAAAACAAAAATCAAATCCTTTCTTATTCACTATTTTCCAAAAAAAAAATCTTGCCCAACTGATTTTGATTGTGATTGTCGTTTGTAGGCTTGTAGCTGTGACTGTGTGTGTGTCTATATTAATGTAGGCCATAGTCTTATGTTCTTATGTGATTTTTGGTGTCGGGTCTTGATTTGGAGCATCGAATACGATAAAATGTCTTGCTCATGTTCATCAAACGGGTTCAAAAGGTTCAGTCTTTTCAACGGTCTTGATTGTGACATGTTGTTGAGTCTCTTTGGTCCCTTTTTGTCCTTTAGTCAAAATTCATATGTTTAGTTTTTTTCTTTGTTTCTCAAGCTCTCAAATTTCGAACTTTATGCAATGTTAACGCACAACACTTTTTGCCAGGTCATTATTAGTCGATTTGGCCAATAATGTAAATTAGTTAATTTAATATGTTTTTATTAAGAAATTAGTTAATTATTAGTGAGTAAGATTTTGGAATCATAATATATACTATAGTTTTCCCAAAATGGATGAGTCGTGGAAGCGAATCTAGACCCACAATTTGTTTGTAAATTCCTTTTTTATAAGCATTGGTTTTCTAATATATTTATTCCAAAGTTAAAGTGCTGATCTAAAAGTTTTGGATACTATATTCTATAAGTCTCACATTAAACAGTTCTCATTTTATCAAATTTGCATCCACTAACCTTTTATAACTATAGTCTAAACATCTTTTTTTAAAAATCTGAGACTTTGATCTATATATAATCCTTTTGAACATAAACCAAAAAGGAGATCTTGAAGGTGGAATAAAAACTCAAATCTTTCCCAAAAAGGTGTCTTGTTCACCAAGTGAACTAGTGGAACAGATTCTTGCAATATCTTCATTTTTTACAAAATCGACTTTATACATCTTCGAATATATCTGCTTATCTGATAGTACTAACTAATCTGATTGATTAAACTAACTAATTAATGAATATGGATCTCGGCATATCCTAACTACTGAATGCTGTCTATACTGTTTCTTCAGGTATCTTCACGGCGGCTCTCGCCCTCTTCACCGACCTAAACGTTCTCCTAAACCTCGTCTCCATCGGAACGCTCTTCGTCTTCTACATGGTGGCAAATGCCGTTATATTCCGCCGTTATGTAGTGGTAGGATACACCAAGCCATGGCCCACACTCTCCTTCCTCTGCTTATTCTCTATAACATCAATTTTCTTCACCTTCGTCTGGCAACTCGCGCCACCAGGCCCACCTAAATGGTTCATGCTTGGAGCCAGCGCGGTGGCGGCTATAGCCATCGTGCAGATATTCCATTGTGTTGTACCACAAGCTAGGATCCCTGAGTTTTGGGGTGTACCGTTGCTGCCGTGGACTCCATGCGTTTCGATATTTTTGAACATTTTCTTGCTTGGATCGTTGGATGCTCCTTCTTATATCAGATTTGGGTTCTTCTCGGGATTGGCAGTGCTCGTGTATGTATTTTATAGTGTTCATGCGAGCTATGATGCTGAAGGAGATGGGTCTCTTGATTTCAAAGACGTTGAAAGCCTTGAAAGAATCAACATGGTTTTGAGTTAATTCTAACTAAAATGCTCTTTTTTAGTAAACAGAACTTGGTGACAATTTTGTTGTCTCTCTTTTGGATTTTTAGGGTTTGTTGAACAAATATCTCTCAATGTACAATAATAACAGATTTTGTTGGTAGATAATCAGAGGAGAGAGACCGAATAATTGATGTAACATTTGCAGAAAGATAGAAACTTGTACAGTGGTGAGTTTGAGGTATAAATCACTAAATTGATGTTAGTTAACATCTTGTTTTATTTTCATATATATAACAAGGTAAATCAAATGTCAATATGTATGTCATGTAGTTAATTTAAACAGAGAAAAAATTATGAAGTTAAAAAACTTCAAAACATTGTTTGCTTAAGAGAAAAACATGTAATATCTGTGAAATATAAGCGGAAGTCAAGTTGACAAAAAAATAATAGTAAACGGAAGTCAAGTAAAACTGCGCAGAAGCTAGTGAGGTGAAGCATTCAATCTCAGACTGAGAATCTCAGTTGTAGTCATAGACATTCACTTTCTTGTCTTTCAAGATGTCGACACTTAAAAGACAAAAAAAACAAAGTGTTTCTTTCTTCATCTTCGTTGACTTCCTTTTCTTTTTTCAAAGATAGTATTTTGATTTTCCGCATAAGATTTTGACATTCGCTTTACAGATACAAAATATCTTGTAATCCTCTAAAAAACAAATATTCGAGAGGCATTAAAATAGAGACAATCCCAAATATAATATTCTAATATATTTTTAATTATGATTTTTTTCACCATACAGTAGAATGGTTAAACGATAGTCGATAGTATATATCAAGTTATGATCATAACAACATGCATGTGATAAGTTGATAGTGTTTCACTGTTTTTTTAAAATTGTATAGATAATATGCGTAAGTATTGACAAAAACTGATAGATAATATGCGTAAGTTTTGATAGGAAAAATTAGATTAGAAGATAAAAATCGCAATATAGTTTGTGAATAAATGAATTGTTTTATATTTCCCACAAATTTAGAAAAGGAATGATACTTTTGATTAGATGCTACAATTTTTTTTTTTGTTTTTTTGGTTTTTATGATAAGAGATTAGAATATTAGATGCTACAATTACAAGCAGCTAAGTGTTGGCAACTTGCAAGATCGGATATTGTTATACTCCACCAATAAAAGTGAAAATAAAGTTCGTTTTATTCCATTCGGTATGTCGAAAATGTAGGTGTCCAATTTGTAAAGTCATGCAACTAAATCATGGATAATGTGTTAACACTAATTCAATTAAATTAAAAATGTACACTAAGAATAACGATGCCTTGGATCATAGTGGATATAAGTGAAGATATTGTAAGCTACATATATAGATTTGTCACATAAAAGCCTATCATACGTTACAAATTGTAAAATCAAGCCATGTTTCTCGTAGTTAAAATCAAACTCCAAACATAATAAGCGAAGAACAATTCTTGGGTTCACCCCTAGAGGTGAACCTATCTCATTCACCTCCTTCTAGTTATCCAATCAAAATTAAGCTAGCATGTCATTTAAACAAAATAATTCTTATTACCTAAACAAAACAATTAAATCAAATGGGCCCCACTAATTGTAATCTCACGTGAGAAAAAAAAACCACTACTCCAATTGCATTNTGTTTTAGAATTGTTCATGAATCTAACGACTTGGCCGCAAAACAAAAAATGTAA
>OVAQ01001806.1:0-15674 GCA_900406345.1 Erysimum cheiri
AAAAGTTTTCCCCCTGTCATGGGCAAATTAGGTTGGCGTCCGCTCCAGCCATGGTGACTTTCTTCTAACCGCTAAACTATCTCTCGAATGAGCCAAGCTTCTCGTTTCAATTTCTCTCTTCGTCTTCCTGTTTCTCGAACGTTCCTTCGCATCTCATTCGCAAATCCTTCTCCTAAGCTGAAACAAGGTACGTGCATTGCGATTTGCGAACCCTAGCTTTTCTGAAACTGAAGAAATCTCTACACGAGAGCCTGAATCTGTGTTTTACTATCTTCGTTTCTAGATTCTTGGTTCGTGACATTGCAATTTCTGTTTTAAAAGATGAAATCGAGTTTGTGTTGTTTAGTATAGTCTTGAATCTTCCATTGAAGTCTGATCAATCCTTCCATGTTGCTGCGTGAGAGCTTGAATCTGTAATTTTACTGTCTTCATCTCTAGATTCTTGGTTCGTGACATTGAAATTTGTTTCTTGAGAATAAAAATCAATTTTTTTTTTCAGTCCCAGAGAATGGTGCATTGTCGGGTGTGCGGTCACCTGCCGGTGATTGATTATCAATATGGGAGCGTCTATTATTGTGAATTCTGTAGGGAGACCTATTGTGCTATGGTACGGTGATTATTATTATTATTTTTTTCATATTAAGTAGTTCTGTTTAATTTTTGCTATTGTATTCATCCTCGTATGGATTGCTTTTATTTTTTTTTAGTGCAATGCATTTCCAGATCATTTTCCTGCTTTGTGTGCTGAGAAAGCTGAGTGGACTCAACGATGTATCAATCGGACTAACGAAGTCTATGAGGTGTTGAATGCTAAGAAAAATCTGATTCAACAGAGAACATGTATGCTTGCGTACAGGGAAGTCATTGGCGATGACCTATATGATCATCACCCACATATTTCATTAGCTGTTGATGAGGTATTTGTTTATTTGCTTTTCAATCTGTAATTTAGTCTCTATTTGATTATTTTGACATTTTTTTTTTNATTTTTATTTTTCAGATAAGAAGGATCTTGCGCATTTTGGCCTGGACTCGTGTCACCGCTTTTATCAATCCGAATCTAGCAATTCTAGACACTTTGGAGTACACAAATCTGGAGGATCACTTTAACGCATTACATGACCAGTTTCTGCATAACATTGAGAATAATGGAGATTTTAACTTGGCTGATGCGAGGCAGGTTGCAGCTGATTCCGTTGTCCAATTCATAGCTCAGTTGCAGTTAAGAAGAGGTTAATTTCAACCAAAACCTGTCCAGAATTGCGAATCTGTGGGCTCGCTTACCTATTAGACGTATTTGAGACTTTAATGTTATGTATGGAATGTTATAATGTTATGTATGGAATGTTATAATTAACTAATGTGTCTTGCTTGTGATATGAATGAGATTGATTTATGAAATGCAGGGATAGTTGATGTTTAAAGATTTTTGGCATTTTAATCTTGTTTTCTACACTCATTTAGGTCTTTTTATAATTGCATTTGAGCATGTTTACGTTGTTGTATATACTGCATTTTTCCTAATCATGTCATGGAGTGGCTTTAGTTGGTGATTTGGAGCAATTGGAGGTGATTTGAGCCAAAGATATGGAGATTGGATCCTGGAGGGATTTGGGGTTTAGGGTTTAGCCCCTGGGACCAAGCCTCTTCTATTTTCACCCAATTTCAGGTTAAGCCTTGGTTTGACCTGGTCCGGTTTTTATACCTCCAGGTAATTTTTAGGATCATCTTATTATCTTTTGTGTGAACCTGGAACTTGAGTGTTAGACATTGTGGGCTGTAAAGCTACTCACCTTTGACGTCAAGAATGCTAAGGAGAGGAGATTGATCCAATTAAATGAGCTTGATGAGATAAGGTTGGATGCTTTTGAAAGTTGAAAGATTTATAAAGAGAAAACAAGGCCTTCCATGATAATAATATTTTGCCATGATGTATGGCCTCTCTCTAGCTCAGGTTATTCGAATTCACATTACACAAAACACAATGATTTTTTTTTTTAGTTTCCGTAATTGAATTGTTTTTGTTGTGTTAATGCAAAAGGTGTCGGTTGATTTCTCCAAATCTCATGATCGCATTCCACATCCCGATCCTAGTCTCAGAAGAATCCATTGCGCAGGTGAGAACCAAGTGGAGTATCTAGAACTTGTGTTTGGTTTCTGATTAAATATGCTTGATCCTTAACTGTTAGAATATTCCCTTTTCTTGTTTTACAATGTGAACTCACTTTGATTGCTGCCTTTGTTGGTATTAAGTTATGCTTATGTCTTGTTAGAGATTGATCCGCATCTCATGATATATGAGTGTTTTGTGTAAGTCTTGTGCGAGCTTTTAATGGTGCGTGGTCGTTTTGGAAATTTTAGGTTTGGGAGCAGAGAACAAAAGGCAATTCATCATTGTTCAATGGCCAACAATTCAGGGTAATGAATATTGTTTAAGTTATGTTAGAGATTCTCACCTATGTGTTCTGCAAGGATCAAGAGTATGATGAGAATGCACAAGATGCAATGGCTTTGAAATTGTTTTCTACTTAAGAACGAACTTGAGTTCTCTGTGGGAGAGCTTCCTTATTACATCACAAGGTATATCTACAGAAGGTAACTGAGAGAGCTTCCATGTTATTTGATCAAGTGTATCTTATTGATATAGTTTTGTTCTATCTCACAGATGACTCTGTAAGATGTCGACATACCTCAAGTCCATTGGGTAATGGTGCAATTATCGAGACTTCTGACCAGAAGCTTATTGTGTTACGCTGGAGTAATAATGTCGGGGAATTCCCAGGTCACTACGTATTTCCTGGTGGCCATCCAGAGGTGCTTATTAACATATAACTACATATAACTGCATGAGGAATCACATTGTCTCTCTGTTTCTCTATTTGTATGGTTGATGACTTTTAAACATTGCAGCCAATGGCAATAGGAATTGATTCTCATCGGCCTGAGAAAGATGGTGAGGTTTTAAACAAGAAGGTGACTCAAGCAATGTTTGACAGCATTACCCGTGAAGTTGTCGAAGAAATTGGCATACCGGCATCATCTCTTGTAAGCCAGAAGGATTTGTTTTTGTTTGTCTCCTTGATGAATATCCGGAAACTGTCTGATCGATCTTTTGTACAATTACAGAGTCATCCTCTCTTCATCGGAATATCTAGGAGGGAGTTGAATGCGAGACCAGCTATGTTTTTCTTCATCAAGTGTAGTCATCATTCAGATGACATTCAAAAACTATACTCTAGTGCTGAAGATGGGTTTGAGTCAACACAGCTCCACACTGTCTCTATGGTTAGTTCCTTTAATCCATAAAGCATACATTCGGGAAACAAAGAACACTGTTTTACTCTCTAAAATGCTATGATCCATCTGTCACGAATAACTATAGTTTCTCTTCTAATAATTGATCAGGACGAGCTGAAGACGATGACATCAAGAATGCCAGGTTGCCACCATGGTGGTTTTGCGCTCTACGAATTGATGCTTCAACATCTCAAGAACTCTAATGAAACACATTTAACATCGACCTAAGAGGACGCAACTTGAACTTATTGTGTAGTTGTCTCATGGTTTGCATATGCTAATCACTATATGTTTTGTATGTTGGATTAATGAATTCAGTATACAGCTCATTTGCTATTTGAACATATACTCTGGCTATTTAGCGAGAAGTTGCCATTACTAAATTTTCTAGTAAATTTACAAAATTGCAGCAGTAATTTGATAAAATCCATGATGATGAGTAACTCGAGCATAAATAGCCCTGAGAATGCCTTTCATGTAACTCATGTAGTATCAATCTGCTTATGGATACCATTTGTATTGAACTAAGAGGGTCGTCTGTTCGCTGTATCTAAACCATACGAGATTCTTGCAAAATTTTGATTAGACACGTTGACGATAAGGGTTCCATACATAGATAAATTATGAAGCCGTTCAAATTCTCATGCAAATCAATATTGATTCGGGCTTTTAACTGGCTTTGGATGAAGCTCCTTGGCTTTGTTGGAAGTTCTTCCTAAAAAATGCAGATAAACTAGCTGTAGCAGCACGACCGTTCTCTACACACAAGAAATAATCGTCCACTGAAACAAAACAAAAACCACAAATTATTCGATTGGTTGTGAAACAGGCTCCTTAAAACAACATATCTCAAACAAATGAAATGCATGAACACAAGAGACCATACATAAAATGTAGCATAGTGAATTCTATTCAAGAAAGGGAAGTTACAACAGTACCTGACATTACTCCATGGGTAACTGATGTAATGATCCCATCTTCTACCGGCTCGCCTTCCACTAGTGATGATCCTTCCGGAAGCACAGAGAGAGTTGTATTTGGAAAGACTAGATACGCAAAGGCCGTCATTTTCTGTCATTGTAGTTCAAGTAAGTCTAACCAATACCCATAAGAAAAGATAACAGTAATAATGGGTAACGAGGTTTGTTAATTAACCTTTTCTTCGAGCTTGTTTGGATCGAGTACAACATATCCACTATCAGCCAGGCAACAACATATAGCAACTGAAATATAAAAAATGCCGATAAAGAAATCAGAAGAAGCACACAAAGTCAAATAGATAAAGAGTATAATGTTGCAAAGATAGATAACCAGCGAGATGCTTCATAGGGATTCCTGCGTCTACAAGAGCTGCACATGCTGCGTTTATGGCACACGGTAGAAGCTAACAAAATCGAATTAAGGAAAGAAGCAACCAAAGCTGTCTTTTTAGATCAATGCACCACTAAAACATATTCATCATCCCAACTTTCAAGTTTTCACTACTCTCTATCAATGCTAATTTCTTATATCAGATTGAATGTGCTTGAACAACATCAGTAAATGGTTACCAAGAATCATAAAAAGGATACAGAGCCATCATCATGTACAACCTGAAAAACAAAGCAAACATCAGATACAACTCAGATAAACTGAGATTCTTAAAAGACAGGACAACTATTACAAAGGCAAAAGGCATTGAAATGAGTTACTCACCTGAGTTATCTGTATTGTCTTTTTAAGTATCATCTCATACTCCTTTTCGGCTTTTCCTAAAATCACGCAGAATTAGAAAACAGTCAGAAACACTAAGTCCTACACAATGAAACAAAGAACCACCTACACCATGGATTCAAGCAGCGAAAAAACATCTAGAGATTCTAGACATGATCAAACTAAATGCAGTTTATTATACCAATCTGCCCTGATTTAGGCTTCCATATGACTTCAAAGCAAGCCTTCTCAGGGTTCTCGTTCTTCCTAGTTCCCGGTTTAGGTCCATATACTGCAGCTAAAACTTTTGTATCCCCTAATATAAAAACAATAAGCATACCTATTAGAACCCATCTGTAACCAAACAAAACGAAAGATAAAGAGACCTTGCGACCAGCTAGCAGAGCCATGAGGACGATGAAGGATGTTACGAGAAGAAGGAAGAGGTCTCAACTGATTCGGAGTTCTACCATCTTCTCTGTCAATCTCCATTGCTCCAATACTCACTTCACACACAAGAGTTTTAGAAAGTGTAAGCGTCTCTGGTCCTCAACTGAATTCTAAAGTTTCCTAAAGTCTTTCTAAAACAGAAGTGAAGACCAAGATAAATCTTTTGTAGCTCAACATTACGTGTATTGACATAAAAGATTCATACTACTTTCGAATCGTTCTAACTTGTTAGTAGGATTTTTCTTTACTGAAGAAAAAAAAACTCCTTCTTTCAATTCTACAATGCTCGTTACGTCGCACATAAAGAAACTACTGAAACAAAACCCCCTCTACTCTATCGATCTTTAAGCGGAAGTAGAACGCGAACAAACACAAAATTAGAGGAAAATCAAAAGTTTCGAGGAAGCTAAAGGAAGAAAAGACGATTCCTTTTCAAACTAGAACATTAACCAGAAAGTGAAAACTAGATAACTTGCACCTCAATTTAAGAACTTTGAAGCTGGAAGATGACCTAAAGACAGAAACCGGCGATTTGCAGTTCTCGACGAACTAACCAGAAGAAGAAGAGAGAGAAAGAAGAACGTTCCGTTTAAGTTTCAAAAACCATCAAATCAAAAATGTTTTTAACTAATACCGAGAACCGACCGGTCCGGTTTTCAAAAACATTGGTTTAATCAATTAAGGAAATTACTACATCCGTGTGTTTGAACGATTGAACAAAATCATCAAATCTTGCTGAGTAACTGACGGAAAAATCCTTTGCATCGATTCTCCGATATCATTTTGATCTAAAATTTTCCGGGACGAAAAAGATGGATGAAGAATTGTTGGAATTGCAAAGACAGTTCGAGTTCGCTCAGCAGGTGAAGTGAAAGCGTCAGATTATCAGATCGAAATGTCGTCGAATTGGTTCAGAAGCTACAAGAGCTCGGCGTCATCAACTTGGATCTCCTTCACACCGTCACTGGAAAAGAATACATCACTCAGGTATACATACAAAAGATTCCGTTTCTTTTCGAAATACTCTCCACAATTAAACACAAAGGTTTCGCTTAAATGTAGTGAAAATACGAATCATCCGCAAATTTTGCTTTATATATCGTCTTTATTGATTTGTTTCGCAGGAGCAATTGAAGAAAGAAATCGCTAGTGAGATTAGTAAATTAGGACGTGTCTCTGTTATTGATCTTGCGGATACGATTGGTGTTGATTTATATCATGTGCGCAGGATGTTGTGTTGAGTGATCCAGAGCTAATGCTTGTTCAAGGAGAGATTTATATCGCAAAGGTATTGGGATTCAATTGCAGAAGAGATCAATGAGAGGCTTCAAGAATGCAGCCAAATCTCTGTGGCTGAGCTTGCTGGTCAGTTACAGGTTGGGATCAGAGTTGGTGCAGTCGGTTTTAGAGCCTCGGCTTGGAACTTTGGTAATGGTTGCTTCTCCTCTAGCTCTATCAGATTCTGTTTGAGTGAACGAGAGAGCTTTAATATTATTATATCTTTGTATCTTTCAATGTTTATTAGGTGAAAGCAAGGCTAGAAGGTGGACAGTTATATACACCTGCTTATGTAGCGCGTGTTACGGCTATGGTTCGAGGTGCTTCCAGGGGTATCTTTGTTCCTTCCAATTTGTCTTCGTTGTGGACGCCGTTGCAACAGTTGGTTCAAGAAATGAATGGAGCTAGTGGAGTCCCTGTTGAGAATTCGTTGTTCCAGTCTATATTTAATCGACTGTTGAAGGAAGAGGAGATGCTTGGATCATTACGTCCTGGTACACATTGGACTCCTAGTGTATGTCATAGAATTCTAGTCTTTATGGCGTCTGATGCATTGCTTTCTCTTTCCCATGTTCAGTTACCAACTTTGCTGTTTAATTTTGGGGACAGGTTTTTGCAGTTGCTCAAAAGGAATGCGTAGACTCTTTCTTCTCACAGGTTTGTCCTTTTGTATGAGTCCGTTTTTTTCGTTAGTTTGCTGCGGAAATGAATTAAATTTGAACCTTCACCTGACTGCAGTTTAAGCATATTCTGTATATTATTCTCCCTTGATGAAATGGATTTATGTTTTATTTTGTTCCTTTTCATGCAGAATTCTTATATTCCCTATGAGACCGTGCAGAAGCTTGGGATTTCTCAAGCCGTTCAGTTCTTACAGGTATCAGATCATATATTAATTTGGGGTAATTTTATGTAGTTTGTGAAAATATAAGTTATTGAATGGTAGCTGGAATATGCGTTATGTTGCCTCTTTCAATGTNAAGCATATTCTGTATATTATTCTCCCTTGATGAAATGGATTTATGTTTTATTTTGTTCCTTTTCATGCAGAATTCTTATATTATGTGACCATGCAGAAGCTTGGGATTTCTCAAGCCGTTCAGTTCTTACATGTATCAGATCATATATTAATTTGGGGTAATTTTATGTAGTTTGTGAAAATATAAGTTATGGAATGGTAGCTGGAATATGCGTTATGTTGCCTCTTTCAATGTTTCTCATTAGATTTTGTGTTATCTGACGTGTATAGTCTAGATACCCAGATGGTAAACCTTTAGCTGCTGTATTTATTCATTCCTCGATGATAGAGATGCTGGATTCTACCACCGAGGATGCTATTGAACAAAACAGCTGGTGAGGCTTATTCCTTGTACTCTTGTCCCCTCTTTGTATGGTGTTTGTTTTTGCTTTTATATCATGGGGTCTATTTCACATTGTTACTGAAACCCTTGATACTCGGTTCAGGATCGATTCCCTCTCTGTATTGCCTGCATCATTCACGTCACAGGATGCAAACAAGATGTTGCTTCTTTTTCCCTCCGTCCAATCAGCTCTCAAGGTGGGATTTTGATCAAATTTGATAACTAGTCAATGCTCTTTTGCAATTGTTTGCTGATTTCCAATTTTTTTATATTTTTATTTTTTTCCAGGCTGAGAAAGCACTTATCCTGGGCGAGTCCTATGTCCTAAGCAATGGGTTCATAAAGGTATGAAATGAAGGGTATCATTAGTAGTTTCCTTGCAAGCTGTTTGTCTTTTCCATTTTGGTTTTTCTCTATCTGAACTATGCCTTAGTTTGACTTACTAATGTTTAGGGAATATATGATCAAACTGAGAAAGAGGCAGAAGCTATTAGCTTCTAATGCTAGTTTGATAGATCATTCAAGCAAATCTTCAGAATCGGTAGAAAGCATACCTGCCAGTGCTAATACGGATAAAGGATCAAAGAAGAAGAGTCTGTCAGCATGAAGACAGCCCGATGAGACGGTTTCAGATGATGAAGAGGACGCCCGTCCTAAATCTAAGAGAAACCAGAAGAAAGGCAGGGGCTCGTCGTCGTCGCAGAAGTTTGATTCGAAAGCAGGAGGCAAGAAAGAGTCCGTTAAGGCGCAAGAAGGTAACCGCCAGACGAGTGGGTGATAAATCCGAGTCTAGCATATAGAATTTGCAAGAATACGTACGTCATCTTTTAGAAATACTTTATTTTCCTAGAAGTTCATTTTTTGGGTGCAAACTCTAGAAGTTTTTATTGTGAGATAAACAGTTAAGAGCAAAATTGCACATAACAAATTTGTTTTATGAATTATTTTGACATAGCAAAATTCCGTCGTGCGTTAACATTATCCTACGGTTTTTGTAGTTATTAGTAATATTAGCAATAATCACCAATCAGTAATGACAGTTTGGCCGAGTGGTCTAAGGCGCCAGATTTAGGCTCTGGTCCGAAAGGGCGTGGGTTCAAATCCCACAGCTGTCAACAAAGTTTTTTTAATTTTCTTCAGGAGTCAAGGACCATGGAGCAATCGTCCTTTGCACTTTACTACATTGGTACACGTTTTTTTTTTTTTGTCGTCTCAATAATATTAAGTTGAAAGGATAACAAATGAAAATCCCAAAACAGAGCAAAATGCTCATGAAACAGAGAAAGAAATAAAGAGGAAAAAGACAGCAACATCTTCAACGTCCCTGCTTGTCTTCATTAATGCGATATTGCAACCAAGACGGGCCACTTCTAGCTATGTAGGATTGCATCCGGCCGTCGCGTGTCACGCTTGTGGCAATCTCTTTTGCTACGCGGTTAGCTTTAACCGATGACACATGAAAAGAGACCTTATTGAATTTTTGGATCCATCGATGAACTCTTGAAGTGAAAGTGTGATACCGGGGCCAATTGAGTGGGTCGATAATGGCCTCAATCGCAGCATTGCAGTCTGACCAAACCTCAAGAGAATCCAATCTAATGTCACACACACTTTGTAGAGCCCATATGATACATCTCAGCTCCGCTGCTATCCGGTTGGAATTAGGTAAAAACACTTCCCTAGCGTGGAAAAAATTTAACATGAAAAAAAACATTTAATCAAATAGCTTATTTTTTTTCCTTTATTCAGTTTTTCTTTTATTATCAACCATACACATGAGGCAAAACAGTTACTCTCTCTCTCTCTCTCTGTCTCTTGCATCTTCAGAGTGCTCCATGCTTAATTTTTTTTTCTCTTTGATTTCTTTGTTCTTCTCTATTCCTTGATTTCCGTTTTCTTGATTTTCCTTCTATTTTATCGAGAAACTAATCTATTCAAACACAACCATCGATCTCCACCACCCAACCCTTAATATCTTCAACAACTCCCAATTGAATATTGGTTAACATCAAGTGAAGCTTCGTAGACAATGCTTCTTCACCTATCTTGTATGTTATCCTGCGGTGAAAGATAGATATGACACAAAATCAACTTTAAGTAACACGTAAATCGGAATGATTTGATGAAAGGGTTGATTTGTTGTTAAAAACAAATCACTTTTTTTCATGGAAGGTCACGGTTTCAACAGCTTTAACGACCATTGCTGTCCCTGTGCAGAATACTTCTTCTGCCTCTAATAGCTCATCCACTGAAACATCCCGTTCTTCAACCTGTGATATTTTGTGAATCACTATTTAAGAATCTTGAATCCGTGAAAATGTCTACTTAGTTACAAAAGGGATATTATATTACCTGGTAGCCGATATCACGAGCTAGCTCGCTTATGCTTTTTCTAGTGATTCCTGGTAAAATGTTTCCTGAAGTTGGTGGAGTGGACACAACTTCTCCCTATAAAATGAATGATTACTTATGAGTTTATGCAAATGAATGAAACTTACTATATCATACATGTGATAAATGTTGAAATTCTCTACCTTGACAATGAAGATGTTACAAGTAGAAATCTCTTCAATGTTTCTACCAGTTGCTGCGTCCAGGAACAAGACATCATCAAAACCAGATGACTTTGCTTCGAACAACGATTTCAAAATCTTTGAAAAATTATACAGAGAATTAGATATTTCATTAATTTAGTGCCATGGATGGTATATTTCGGGTGTGTCTTTATTACTTACTGGAGAATAGTTTGTGCAACTCTTCACACCTCCCGTTCCACCGGAGTGGGCTCGGTGATGCTTATGATCAATTTTGAGGTTCAAGCCAGAGCTTCCCTACAAGACATATATACAAATATTGTTTACTACTATTGAGCCGGCTGGTTAGACCGAGTTTACTTCACCGAGTATTTGAATAACAAAGAAACTCACCTTGTGGTAAATTCCAACTGGTGATGTGTAAATAAGGAAGGTATATTCAGGTGCTGAAGCCATCCCAAGGATAGCACCAGTACCTAATAGTAGAGGCCTAATATACAAAGCTCCTTTACCCGGAGGAGGAACCTGAAACAGGGAAAAAAGAACAACTGTAAACTCTTTAGCTACTTGATCAAATGGAATTGGAGACACATTGGTCCATAGTCCATACCCATTTCTTGTTGGCAAGAACAGTTTGCTTAACTGCCTCGACGAATTGGTCCAGAGAAGGAGGTGTCATACAAAGCCTATCCGCACCTGTTTGCATACGAATAGCGTTTTGGTCAGGCCGGAAGAGTGTGATTCGTCCGTCTTCGGTTCTGTAAGCCTTGAGACCTTCGTATAGTCCCTACAAAGCCAACCCAATATCAAATGATTTTTTTCTCTCAAACTCTTTATATGAACAAGAACATTACAAGCCATTGCTTAAGAGTACATTATCTAGATAATTAAGCGGATCTGAATCCAATCTGAGAAAGAGAACGGTTCAAAAACCAAAACGAGTATTTTTTTGGTATCAACATCATCATTAAATTAGAAACCTAAATTCAAGTTGGTCGTCCAAGCCGGAGAAGAAGAGTTCACATAAGACTAAGAGAATCAAGAAACCTTAGACTCTAGACAAATGGGTCATCCGGTCCTAAGATTTAAAGTACGAGGAATCTATGTTGAATTAAAAGTTGGAAAATTTTTGCGAAGGGTTTTCTTTTTTTTTTTGTCAACATGAATTTCTATTTTGATTAAATGGTTTAATTTTGTAAATATCAACGAAAACCGAATATGAATCGAAATGGAAAAATTGAATCATACAGTAACAAACTAATCTATAGTAACCTCATTTTGACAAAGGTTATATTTTCGTAAACTAAAAATTCCAAACTGAGTCCCACATTGAACTAAAAATTATAAGTGAGTGGTGCAACAAATTAAGAGAGAACAAAACCTGGCCATAATTGAGAATCCCAGCACAAGGGCTTTTTTTTGTTTTTTTGTCAAACCAAAGCTTTAATTAAGAAGAAGAGTTAACCGGTAGAAAACCGGGTACAAGGGAGATGAAACGAAACAAGACTCGATTTTGCTAGTTCATCTGCAAATCGATTTTCACATCGAGGAACAAAGGAGAAACTAACATCATCAAAGCTCAGAGAGATAGAGAGGATATCATGGAGAATCCCGTGAAGCTCTGTCAATGGAGACTTCGAATTGATGGCTTTGATTAGCTGTTGCGAATCAGAGGCAATTGAGAGGGTGGTGAGGCGCAGATCTTTAGCGTGCTGGAGAGCGAGGAAAACTGCCGTCGCTTCCGCCGTGAGAGCCGATCTGACATTAGGCGCTGCAGCTTGTGCCGGGAGATCTGGTCCGGTTTTGCGATTTGTTATGATCCAGCCAAATCCTGCTTCCTTAGTTTCCCTTTTCCATGATGCATCTGTGAAGATTTGGACTCGATCGGTTTCAATTGGTGGAAGAACAGTTGATCTGGTTGTTGATTGCGCTTGTTGGTGGCCTGTTTGTGCAGCGATCCACTCGCGAGCTTGTGAGATGGTTAGGGTTACTACTTCCATTGGCGTGGAGGTTTTGTTCTCAAAGATCTTCTTATTTCGTGTAGTCCAGAGAGTCCAAAGTAGCCCTGCGTGTAAAGGATGCTCACCCAGTCCTGACGGAGGCAGAGAAGTTTGGCGCTGTAGAATTTCAATTCCCGATCTGATAGAGGTGATCCGGGAAGAGTCGATAGTGTGCTTGTAGGGCGCGAGATTCCAGACTTGGATTGCAAATTCGCAGTGGAAGAACAAATGCAGCGTTGTTTCCACATGGCCACAGTGTGGGCATTTAGCCGTTTGGTTTATGTTGCGAGCAGCCAGATTTTCTCCTGTGGGTAAGGCACTTCTTAGAGCTTTCCACATCATGAATTTTTGCTTTGGTGGGCACTTAAGCTTCCATATATGTGATTCCCAGTTGAAATCTTTGATGTTGCAGGATCGGATTGCTTCTGTTGTTGCTTCCTGGTTTGCGACTTGATAGCCAGTCTTTGTGGTATATTCTCCTGTTTTTGATGACAGCCAGATAAGTTTATCTTTAGCTCCCAATTGGCTAGGTTTTATCTCCAGGATTTGCTGTGCATAATCAGGTAGGATTTGTTGGATTTTGCTTCTGTTCCAGGTGTGCGTTTCAGGGCACAGTAGGTCAGCAACCAGCAATCCTTGATCATCTCTGTTTGGGGGTCCCATCGGAGTCAATGGTTCTGTTAAGCTTAACCAAGGGTCCTTCCACACTTGTGAGTCTTTTCCATCACCAATGGCTTTGCCGAGCTGTCTCTTGAGGAGGTCTCTTCCAGCACAAATGCCACGCCAACCATGAGAGGCTGATACTGGTACCTTGCAATCAAGAAGAGAGGAGTTTTTGCAGTACTTTCCCAGGAGAACTCTTGCTAAAAGGCAGGAGGGATTTGAGAGAAGCCGCCATCCCTCTTGATTCTCCCTGATTTACTCTGTGCCTCCTTGCTGCACTCTCTGTAGGGTCAGCACAGCTGATATATTGTATTGTGACCTCTCTCAAATCATCCATTACTTGATATTTTGTAGGGATTGGCTGAGGAGCTAGCCTTTCATGTTCATTTCTTAGGTTCCTTTCCAGAGGAGGCCTTCTGGTTCTAGAAGTTTCAGAGGATTCTTGTCTGTGAGCTTCTTTTGAGGGTGTTTTCTCTCTCCAGTGGTGGGATGAAGAAACTCTGAGCTCGTGTTGTTTACCATTTTGGGGTTTCTCTCTCCAGGTTCTGGGGATTTCACTGAGAGAGTTCTCTTTGGATCTTGAATGTGAGTCTCTGTGGCTTGAGTTTCTTGGTTCTCTTTGTCTCCACACAGTGTGACTTCTGTTCTCCACTGATCTCTCATACATGTTTCTCCTTGCTGAGTTAGATCTGTCTCTAAAGTCATTATATTGCCTTGATGTTTCTTGCAGGTAGCGGGTTCTCTCCATATCATTTCTGAAAGCAGATGGGGGGATATAGTTTGGTACTGAAAGTTCCCTCACTTTTGAAGAAGAGGACTGTGGAGGGGGTGGGGCCAGTTTAGTTGGTTTTTCAAAGCAGTTCTTCTCATCATGGGAGAGTCTGTAACAGTAAGTACAAAAACCTCTCAGCTTCTTGTAAGTAAGGGAAACCAAAGCTTCAGTTCCATCTGGAAAGTCAATGACAGTTTCCATGATTAGGGGCTGCAGCCCATTAACCAAGACTCGGATCAAAGCTGTTGTTGGGGTGAGTTCCTGCTCTATGTACTCCCCTAGTTGTCTGCCTATGTCGGTAAGCATTTCTGGTTTCCAATAGTGCAGAGGAATACCGTCAAGCTGGATCCAGAAAGGTATCTGGGAGGGGAATGTTGGTGAAATGACAGGCTCCCATCTTTGGAGAATCACCATCCACTGGTCATAGTGGTAAGGTCGGTTTTCAAGGACTTTTTGAACATCTTTTTCATAGTCAAAACGGAACTGGAACAAACCCTTTCCCAAGTCTGCTCCTAAAGCTTTGCCTCTCAGGTTCCACCGGTTAGACAGGAAGGGGAAGAGAGACCACAGTCTCTGAACTGCTGGGTTTGTGAGTCTACCAATAAGGGTAAGGGAGTTTTCTTGTATAAGATCTGAAGTATCCAGGTCAGGGGCTTAGATTCTTAGCCTTTTCCGAAGAGGGGGTGAAGTATCTCTGGCTAAGCCTTTGCCTTTAGCAGAGTAGGGTATGCGGTTCTGCATTTTCTCTAAAAACTTGGTTGTCAGGTAGGGTTTCAACAGGGTTAAGAGGGTCTCAGTGAGAAACGGGCAGGGTTTTGGCTCACAGTAAGGGTTACACAAGGTTCTTCACACCAAAGGAGGAAAGGATTGCAAGGTTTCAAAGGATTAACAAGAGTTCTTCACAGTAGTGAGAGGGTTTGTAAGACTTCAGTCTACCAAGAGTGAAAAGAGAGATATCTTACAGAGGAAATGCATACCCGGGCCAGGGGAGGTTCTCCAGTGGTCAGAGGACTCATTTGGCTGGCGGGAAAGGCCCCTCCGATGTGCTATTTTGGGTAAACTCCGGTAGAAAGTGGAGAAAGTTGCCTTAAAAGGTTAACAAAAGTAGGTGAGATCTTGTTTTTCAAACATTGTTAACCTCTTTTAGCCTCCTCGATTAGAGTGCCTGAGAGAGTTTTGTTCCCTCAACCACAACTACTTTAAGCTGTTTGAATAATCTTAGAAATGAATTCCCCAGCACAAGGGCTTATTAAAAAGTCCCCATAAGGAACAATCTCTCCTTTTGAAAAGCTCTCTCCTTAGCTTGTTTGCATTTCGCCACATACATATAATCTGTTGGAACCAAAGCGAATCCGAGCTCGTCCCATTTCACATCCGCATATTTTTCATCTGATTTACTGTTTTAATGTGCATGCCACAAAGACAAAAAAAAAAAAAAAAAAAAAAAAAAAAAAAAAGAAGAAAAAACCCAAATTAATGAGTGAAAATGTCAAATGAATACGAGAAACCCAAATCAAGATTCTTATAACTGTTAGAGTCCCACATCGATAACAATTAAAATCTTTTGGCAATTTTTTTTTTTTTTGTTTTTCACTTCCTTGGGCAATATATATAGTATGTGGCAAAC
>OVAQ01001808.1:0-15662 GCA_900406345.1 Erysimum cheiri
ATATATATATATATATACTATAATACAAATTTAGAAAAAAATCGTAGAAATACTTATCTCATATGTTATTGAGAGAGAAAAATAATGGATGATAAAAAAAATTGAGTGTTCTTCTACTCACATAAAAAAATCTTTTTAGAGAAAAAAATACTATAAACTTTCCATATAAATATAGAGAGACATTTAATTTATAAATAAAAATTTTGGAAAGTCCACTAGAATTAACTTGCCATAAAAGATCACTAGAATTCATAAAATTCATTGGGACAATCCATAAGAATTCTTAAAACTTTTAAAATCTCTAAACTTTTAAAATTTTCAAACTCTACACAAATCAACTTGCCAATAACCCCCCCTAAAGAACCCCAAATGCAAGGAGCAAGGTTGTACAGTGACTAATCAAACAATAATGGTGACTTAAATGCTAACATGCATGCAAGAAGATCAATCGCCAGATTTCGAAATTTACAGATTTTAGCATTGGCAATGACAAAAAAGAATTTATTTTTATCACACTATTTTAACTCTTAGTTAGATTAGAGATGCGAGGAGATGTAAATGATGAGAATTGATTAGTGAATCTATAACTAGTAAATCAAAGCTCATTTATTAATTAAAAAAAAAAGAAGATATTACCCAGAACTAAATTATTTGTAGAAATTCAAGAAATCAAGAAAAAACCCAAATTCTGTTCATAGATCCAATAGATAAAATTTCAAATGGTTGTAAATCCAGAAGGCACAGAGAACCCATAGATTAGATCGAAAATGATCTATAAAAAGAAAACGGAAAAGGAAACCAGAAAGAGTATATTTTACAAAAAAAGGGAAAGAAATTAAAATAACACTGAATAATTGAAGTTACCAGCCAGTGCCAACCACCAAGACCGACAGCTTTTTTAACAACGCCTTGAAGACCAACAAGCACCGATTTCGTACGGTTGTTTCCGGTGACCACCACTTTTGTATGACGTGGCAAAACCGATAACTCTTCCTCGCTACTGCAATCGCCGTAAAAGCTCTGAATCTGCGGAAATCCGCCATTAACCACTCCTGAGCTATCTACAGCTTCCAGCATTCTTTCTTCTTTCTCTAATCTAATCCGATTTAGACCTGATATCTACAGAACCAAATTCCTCGAGTTTCAGCTCGCGAGACTGATACAAAATCGAAGATCATGCATTGCGAGAGCGGGAACAATCAGATGATTGAGCGGGAAAATGGAGAGAAATCGATGTAAAATAATTAGGGTTTGTCCCACAAGAAGAAGCAGAGAGAGTAAGAGAAAAAGCAGAGATGAGAGAGAGAAGCAGAGTAGTAGTAGTAGTAGTAATAGTAAAGAGAAGGAAGAGGAGGGAAATAGAGGAGAGAGACAAGGATGACAGCGACCAGTTTCCACCACGTTGACCAGTTACAAAACGCCACGTAAGCATTGTACTGAAACTATATGCGTTATGCGAAAACAGAACCGGTTTTTTGGATTCAACCGGGAAGGGTACTTTTCGTAATTTTAGAACACGCGATTGACCTGAATGGTTGACTGGTGTCTAATAAAGACATGGATGTGTGGGACCCATTTTGTCATTAAATGACGATTCTACCCTTCTTCACGTCACTTTTTTTCCATTGTTTGAAATTTTAATTTTGGATCTTCCTTGTCCTTATCTTATAATTTTCTTTCTTATATAAAATCATTGCTCTCTCCATTACTAGATTTTTTGTCTTTGTATAAAATAAAATGTTTTACATTTTGAAAACCAGACAGCTTATAGGCCGTTTTAAAGGATGAACACTTTGTGTGTTTTTAAGATAAAAAAAATAGAAAATAAAGTGAACAGTGATAGAACAGTTATAATTTATCATGCAAACTGTTCTTCTTAATTTTAAGAACAGTTGTACCCACTATTCAATATTTTTATTATTTTAAAATCCTTAAGAACACACAATGTGTTCTCCTTTTAAGGATGCATTAGTAAACAAAATTAGTATTGTGCTTAGTAAGTGAAGTTAATGGATCAAATACAGTAAAGTAAACATTTGACAATAACTTAAACTCATATAATGACTAAAAACAAATCGAATGTGTCTCGTTGATGCGATTACTGGGGTATACAACAAAATTTAGATACGGGAAACATAAGGGATTTTTATAATTTAATGTGGTGTATCTTTAATGATAACACTATTTAAAACATATCAGTATTCTAATCAAAAGAGCTCAAGAGACGCAATACAAAAGAATTTCATCTCATAGTATAAGGGTTTTTATTGGGTAGGTAGCTATGATCTTTGTATTTACATATTTATTTTTTCAAAAAATACATGATTTTACTATATGAAAATTACAGCTTTGGATCAATTATTTGTCCGTAACTTTAATCGGGTCATTGTCATTGTCACAGTTTAGAAAGCGAACCCACAAATAAAACCGTCCCCATATTTGGGGAAACTATCAAAGCGACCCCTCACCAAACTCCCGCTTCAATTATTCATAACTTTTAATGCTTTTGTGCTTAGTGCTTACCATTTCCCTCCCATAAAAATCAAAATTTTCATACTTTTCTTCTTTATTTTTTTAAGCATAAGCTATAAATCTGGAGCAAGAAATGGGTTTTGCGTGTATATGAAAATTGTGAATGCATTAAATTGAACAAAATCCGTTAGTTACAGGAAAATTTTCAAGGAATTACTAAACTGGGGGGAGTTTATTGTTACATTCAAAACTTGGGTGGCTAGTTGTGGTTAGTTAACAAAATTCGAGGGGTTAATAAAAATATTCTTAAACGTCTGTCGTGTTTGAGGGTTGTTTGTTTCAGCGGAGAGATAGTGAGCCGTTAATGTCGGAAACTGATAAGCTAGCTCGGTTCCTTGATTCGGGTATCTACGAATCCGGCGACTCCAATTGGTTCTTCTTAGACCCAGTTCGTATCATCAATCGTTCATACACCCAATTTAGAGTTTCACCTTCTGCTTACTACTCTCGTTTCTTCAATTCGAAGCATCTGAATCTACAATCCAGCGACTCTAATCCGAAAAAGCGAAAACGGAAGCAGAAAAACCCTAGCTTTCACCTTCCTAGTGCAGGAGAACAAGCTTCGAATCTTCGTCATCAGGAAGCGAGGCTGTTCTTATCGAAAGCGCATGAATCGTTTCTAAGGGAAATCGATCTATTGAGTTTAACGAAAGGTCTAAGTGATGATGATTCTAGTTTGTTGACCAAGTGTTGTGACGATGAACTCTCTTTTATTGAGCTTGGAGGAGTGTGGCAAGCTCCTTTGTATGAGATAACACTGAATTTTAATCTACATTGTGATAATGAAGGTTTTTGTCACTTGCTAAATCCTATTTGAAATCCATGAATTTGATGGTGTGATTGTTCTTATGGGTTTTTTGTTGTCTGAATAGTTGAGAATTGCAATGAACAGAGCGTGTTCCAAGTGTTCAATAACCCAGTCGTGAATGAGACTGGAGAAGAAGTTGAAGCTGTGGTTTCCAACAGGAGATATATAATGCCCAGAAAGAGTTGCTTCTACATGGTTTGTCAATCTTACTTAGCTACTTATGATTCTATATGAAGATCAAATTTTTAGTTGATGTGTGAAATGGCTCTTCTGATTTTACATTTCCTTTTCCCATGTTGCCTTGAAGTCTGATTTACTGCACATCCGAAACCTCGTTCCTGGTAACTATTATGCTATAGTCCAATTTAGATATTTTGCTAAAAGCTGAGCTTTAGAGTATTCTCGCTCCGATTGATTGGTCCTAAGTCTTTGTTTAAAGATCAATCGTGATCATATTGGTAGGCGATTGAACCTAGCGATGTATTTAATTCTATTTGGCGTCATTTTGCAGCTAAACCTGAAGAAGGCTTCAATCTTATAGTTATTGATCCACCCTGGGAAAATGCAAGCGCTCGTCAGAAATCAATGTTCGTTATCGACTTCAAGTATGCCTGTGGATAAGCAGTCTTTGTATCTGAAAGTTTCATAAGCCATGTTTCTTGTTTCTTTGTTATAGGTATCCTACTTTACCAAACCGATACTTCTTATCCCTCCCGATCAAGCAGCTTGCTCGTACTGAAGGAGCTCTAGTGGCTTTATGGGTAACCAATAGAGAGAAATTACTTAACTTCGTTGAGAAAGAGCTATTCCCTGCGTGGGGAATTAAGTATGTTGCTACAATGTATTGGTTAAAGGTGACCTCATCTTGCACCTCTAGATCCCTATCTTGGTTTGTGACTTGAAATTCACACGCTGGCTATGTAAATGTTTCAGGTGAAACCAGATGGTACATTGATTTGCGATCTGGACCTTGTCCATCATAAACCTTATGAGTACCTTCTACTAGGCTACTGCTTTACCGAAGTAAGTCAATTTTTCTCTTTGTTAGTTGAATAATCTGTTAAAAGGAACTTCTGTTTGAAGAGCCATGTGTATGTATGTCTCATAGCTTGGAGGATCAGAACATAGGTCAGATTTTAAACTCTTGGATAAGAACCAGATAATCATAAGCATCCCTGGAGATTTTTCGAGGAAACCCCCAATTGGAGGTACTCTTATTGTATTCTTCAACAGCTTTGTTTTGCGATTGGCTTCATCATATTCAAGTGCACTGGGCAATTTGCTCAAATTCTTTATGTCCAGCTCCCTGGTTCAATATTTTTTCCTTGGATTCTTTGTAGAGATGCTCATGAAACATGTCCCCGGGTCTCAGCCTGCTCGGTGCCTTGAGCTATTTGCTAGGGAAATGGCTGCCGGATGGACCTCTTGGGGAAACGAACCGCTTCACTTCCAGGACTCAAGATACTTCTTGAAAGATAATGAGCGCACCAATAGGTTGTAGCCAGGAGAACACTGGCTTGGGCCAAACTCCACGACCGTTTCTCCATGCTTCATTTTGAAGCCGAGGACAATGAGGAGAGAAGAACCTTGGTTAGGACTAGAGGGTTTAGTAAACGACGTCGGTTGAAGGAACAAACGTTAAAGTCAAGACAAGAAGCTCAAACTACTAGTGTTACATTATTTTGTCTCAGAAGTCAGAATTGTACCATCAATTTAGTAACTTTTTCTTTCTTTTCCTGTCACCGCAGATGCTTCAGAAAATATATATTACTATCAGTAGTCCAGTACTAGTAGCAAGATCACATACTAAATTTTTTGGTAGAAAGATCACAGACTATATTGATATCACCCTTGATTAGATTTGTTTTCCTTTGAAGAAAATAATAAAGAAAAATAAAGGCAAAAGCGTGTTAAAATAAATTCAATAAGTGACTACTCGTTGTTGGAAGATCATATCTGCTTTGAAGGGTGTACGTTGTGGGGCAAATCCACTATCCCATTTTTCCTTTTGTGTTCAATGAAACTATACAATTGGTCAAAAAAACATGGAAATTTAAAGAAAATCATGATCAGGGCCCAACAATAATTGCGAACATAGCTGATTGTTAAATCGCATTCAAATAATATGCTTACAAATCACAAAACAGATTAGCCATGTTCCAAACGTAGAGCTTTCCATTTGACTGAATAGTGTTACACTATTTATTATTTGGACAAACATATACATAGTCGGTAGGTTACGTACACAGTAATATATAGCAATCACAGTTTTAAAAATCACGATTTCTATATCCACAATCAGATACAGAAAAATAGATACGGACCGAACGACTTTTCGCTTTTGCTTGAACTTAAACAACTCAGGTTGATTAAGTATGCACAATCATCTCAAATGCATAACAGTTAGGGATATGCTTCAAAACGCAATTCGTTACCAAAGTTCATAGCTCCTACTTCGGAATGAAGGGGTACTGGTGACTAGTGTTGACTGTTGATAAGTATTCCGAAAGTCTAGAAATTGCTCGTTTACCACATCCCAACAAGTCCGTTCGTATCTCTTTTCATATCTTATCTTATTATATAAAGTTTGGTTTTCGAAGTTAGCAACTCAAGAGATCGCGACACGTGTCATATCTATCGGTTAGAGATTTTGACACGTGTCAAAAAATATTTGTTTTTAATAATTTTAAATATATAAAAAAATAATTATGAGAAAAGATGAAAATTTAAATAAATTTTAAAATCTAAAAAGATAATGTTAAGAAAATTATAACATAAATAAAAATATAAAAAAATAATGATAAAATTTTTTTTTATATATTTTAAAAGGTGTAAAAAGATAATTATATTACTAATTATAATTTTGAATTACTATTTTTTAAAGAAAAAAAGATTACATAAATTAAGTCATTTTCACCGTCTCTCAGTTCTCGGTTTTGGAATCAGCTCATATGAGTTTATTGCGTTTTATAATTATTATTATAATTTTATAGAAATTTTAATTGTATTTTTTTATTATGGTTGTATATTTTGAGGATGTGCAACAAACCATACTTATCGATGCATAAAAATTTGGGTGATGTTTCAACTGATTGGTCCAGAAGCTATCATCGTATGATAAGATAAATTTTGACCAAAACCTAATTCTTTTAGTATTGGTGTATATGTTACAATAATTGGTGTCGAACTATTTTGTTAAATTTTAGTATGTGGATATCCTATGATTTATTTTACTGGATGAATAGGTAAATTTTTTTTAATGTATAATATATTTTACTTTTGATGTGATTATTTAGGGTTAGTGTGTTAATGTTTTTTTGGATGCGAGGAATTAGAGAAGTTTGATATGACTATTGTGTGATATTAGCGGTTTTGATCAAAATGTGATATTTTTGTATAGTTCTACATGTTTTGATAAGTTACTGATTCTTTTGTCAACGTTCAGTGGAGGTTCATGTGTAAAAATTGATTTTAACGGATGAAAATATAAAACTTTGAAATATGATTGATTAAGAAATTTACAAATATTTTACAGAATATCTTTTTTTTTATACGGGTTATAAAAATTTTAGTTACAAAACCATGACACGAGTTTTAGTTTTTTTTTTTGTTTTTTTACATGGTTATAAATTTTTTAATTAAAAATAATTAATAAATAAATAGAAAAATTAAATTAAGCAATTTCTAAATATTTTACATAATATCTAATTTTGTTTTTTATACGGGTTGTAATTTTTTTAATTATTAACTCGCGTATACGCGAGTCCTAATCTAGTATAATAAGAGAGCTCGTCTAGAACTTGACCATTTCTTAAAAATTTGGTAAATAAGAATCTCAATTAATTTGTTAAAATGCAAAATAAAATTTAAAAACAAAATCAAAAACTAAGAATTAAAAGGATAGAGTACACAAAAAATAAAATAGTCAGGACAAAAGTGGAGCACTCATTTTCTTCTAGTCATACTATAGTGAAACTCTATTTTATTTTTATTCATACTATAGTTACAATTAATTAAAATTTTTGTTATACATATGAATATTTGTGAGGCTCAAAATAATTTGTTTTGTATTTAACATGGCCGATCCCCTCAAAAATGAAAAAAAAAAACCAATCAGATGGGGTGTTTTCCGGTCATACTCGGAAGGGACCCACTTCATTAAATGGGCCCCACATGTCTCTCATTCTTTTTCTCTTTATAAAATCTGCTCTCATTTTTTTTAATTTTTTACACAGAGATTGAGAGAAGAAGAAAACTAAAACAGTAAGTTTCGTACTTGTTCAACTAATTTTTTACGCAGGTACATAACGTACATGTTCAACTGATTCGTTACGCAAAACCACACTGTAAGTTTCGTACGCCACACCTAATTTATTTTCACCATTCTCTAACTTAGATCGACACGTGGCTGAATTCGGTCAAATCAACGGTGAATTCTTTAATACAGTATGAACCTGCGCGTACTCGAACATTTTTACTCAATATTTTTTTTTGCTTTGATTTTAATAATGAAGAAAGATTCTTCTATAATTCCAGCGAAGAACAAAAAGCGTATTCCTCGTGAGCACTAACTTCTCACTCTTCTTCTTCTTCTTCTTCTTCAGCTGATTCAATATCCGTGCAGAGACCCGTTTTTAAAGAAGATGACGTCTGACGGTGCGACGTCGACGTCAGCTGCTGCAGCGATGGCGACGAGGAGGAAACCGTCGTGGAGAGAGAGGGAAAACAATCGGAGGAGGGAGCGGCGGAGAAGAGCTGTAGCGGCGAAGATATACACCGGTCTTAGAGCTCAAGGTAACTACAATCTTCCCAAACATTGCGACAACAATGAAGTGCTCAAGGCACTTTGTGCTGAAGCTGGTTGGGTTGTTGAAGAAGACGGAACTACTTATCGCAAGGTCAATATTCTCACGCTTTTTATTTAGATCTGAATTTATCTCTTCATGTTTTAGCTGTTGAATCTGTAGATTGCTGGATTTCAAATGCTCGGGTTAATTGGGGTTTTCTAGGCTATATATGGTTTCGAGGTTTTTTAGCTGGGGAAGCTCAATTTCATTCTAAAAATGGATCTAGGTTCCTTCTGATTTGACGGTCCGGATTAGAACTTTCTTTTAACATTTGCTTTCTCTGGGTTACTATATTAGATCTCTCCTTTAGCTTTTTAGCTAGTGTACCTGAAAATCTCAGCCATTATTATTTATTTTTTTTGCAGTTTTTGTCACCTTAGTGGAAAAGGGTCTTTTGATCCAATGTCTGTACATAACTGTTGTTTTTCTGAAAATTGATTGTAACATTGTGTTGTTTATGGTTTTGTTCTTTGAGCATCAGGGACACAAGCCTCTTCCTGGTGACATGGCCGGATCATCCTCTCGAGCCACTCCTTACTCTTCCCATAACCAAAGCCCTCTTTCCTCCACTTTTGATAGCCCCATCCTTTCTTACCAAGTCAGTCCATCGTCTTCTTCATTCCCCAGTCCTTCTCGTGTTGGCGACCCACACAACATCTCCACAATCTTTCCTTTCCTCAGGAATGGCGGAATTCCTTCATCGCTTCCTCCGCTTAGAATCTCAAACAGTGCTCCAGTCACTCCACCGGTCTCATCCCCAACTTCTAAAAACCCTAAACCATTGCCCACTTGGGAATCTTTTACCAAACAATCCATGGCCATGGCTGCTAAACAATCCATGACATCTTTAAACTACCCGTTTTACGCTGTATCTGCACCTGCCAGTCCCACTCATCATCGCCAGTTCCATGCCCCTGCTACTATACCTGAATGTGATGAGTCTGATTCTTCCACTGTTGATTCGGGTCACTGGATAAGCTTTCAAAAGTTCTCTCAACAGCCATTCCATGGCGGCTCTGCAGTGCCAACCTCCCCTACCTTCAATCTAGTGAAACCCGCACCTCAGCAATTGTCTCCAAACACTGCAGCAACCCAAGAGATTGGTCAAAGCTCAGAGTTTAAGTTTGAGAACAGCCAAGTTAAGCCATGGGAAGGGGAAAGGATCCATGATGTGGCTATGGAGGATTTAGAGCTCACGCTAGGAAATGCTAAAGCTCGTAGTTAAGATGTGGAACACAGGAAGGAGCCCCTTGTGGCATGTCGGAAGGAAGGATTGGAGTGTTGGTGTGTTGCTCAGTTCTTGGTTTTGGTTCTCTTGTACTAGAATCGATATTCACAGCACCAGTGAGTTTGTTTCACAACGCATTATTTGTAGATAGAATGTTTAAGATGTATGTTTCTATTATCATCCCTTGTAGGTCTTGGAAAACATTACAAATATTACATTGAGTTGCTTGAGCTGTAACATATATATAGTTCAGACCTCAGCTTTATGGGACGATTAAACAGAGAAAACAAGAAAGGCTGAAACAGTGCCCAAGGGTGAGATGAAAAGAGAGTAATATCGAAGATTAAGGTTCACTGAAACTAGAAATAATGTAACAAGATCAGAGAGGTAAAAAAAAAAGACGCGATTTTAGCCATAAGATACACAAAAATTCATAATACAAAAAAAAACAGAAGGCATGAAGCAGTAAACAGGGAAACAATATAAGGAAAAATTGATTAGAATCACAAATGTCAAGAAACTCGGAAAGTTTTAAGCCTACATGCTTTTCCGGTGAATCATTCAGAACCATCTGGGAAGCTATCAAGTGCGTCTTGCTTACCGTTTACATAGAACTCAACCACGGCTCGCATTCTATTGAGCTTATCTGGATGGTAATTCACGTGAACAATCACCGGTTTCACCTTCCTCTTCAGTTCATGATTCTTTCTTACAGTCTTGAAAAGAACCTTACTGTTCATAAACTCATACATATCCATGACTCTCTTGGATGCATGTAGCGCAATGTATTCAGGATGCGAAGGATAAAACAGTTCCTCGTTGAAAACCGCTTGGTCCCACACTTTTGCCTTAGAGAGTCTATCTGCCACGCGATCGAGCAGCTCGATCGATGGAATTGTGGGCCTTAAATAGAAAAACCCGGAATTGAAAACCCAAATCCTCATCGTGTGAGCATACCGAGCCCATCCCATGGATGGTTCATCAAACACATCGTTGAATCCATAAGCCGTATGATTGTCATGGCCATCACTCATTGACTCCACATCAGAGTCTCTGTATAGATGACTAAATGGGTTCTGCAAGAAGACAATGTCCACATCTGAGAGAAGAACACCATAACCGAGTTGCAAGAACTCTCTTAACACACGGAACTTCAATCCAGAGACGGCATGGTTACCACCGGTTTTCCCGACAGTGTCCACGTCCTTATCTGGATCTCTCTTGTAATACGCAACATCGTTGTCCTTACAGAAGTTCTCAATGTAATCGTCCAATGCGACAACCAGGTAGTTAGTTATACCTACTCTCTTTATGCTAGCAATCTGAACCTCCAACATTGCTTTCACATTTGCGTTTGCAAGAGCCACAATTACCTCTTTATCGACAGCAATATCCTCTAGAATCTTTGCCAATCTTGGGTTTACAGATTCATCGGGAAGGATAGTTGGATTAGTTCTCAAACTCTTGACAGTTCCGAAAGGACCTGCGTTGATCTGTGTTCCCAAAGCTAGAACCTGTTTTCGTGCATTGTCTGATCCTTGTTCCGCTAACTGTAGCTTTTGTGTTAACTCTCTGACCTGCTTCTTTAACTCCGCATTCTTCCCTGAGAGAGATGCAAAGTCTGATTTTAGCATTTTGACTCGTTCGGGCGATTCACAAGCTGATGATCCAACCTGAACAAAGTGATGATATTTTCACCAAGTAAACAACAAACTCAAATCTTCAAACCTCAACTAATCCATAAACAACTCAACTTAATTCCAAACTAAGATACAATATCCAGTAATCAACCAAACCAGTTTCAAGAATATCTAAAACTAGCGCATGGGATTCCCAATTCAGGTCAATCTACGTAACTCGATCTTGAGCTCTAACAGATTTAGGGCGTAAGATGCAGTACCTGGTTGCTCGATTTCGAAAGGCGTTCGTTTACTGTCAGCGAAGAGTTGGACTTGAAGAAGCCGTTAGGGAACATAACGGCGCAAACGCAACCGATAAAGATACCGATGAGGATAGCGATCGCAATTCGAGATCCACGGAGCTGTTGGCTTCTGTCTCTACGACCCGCCATGGCCGTTGACTAGCGAAATCAAAAGAGAAGACCCAGGAGCTCAAAATGAAAGTTTCGTTTTTTGATCACCTAATCGAAGAAAGTTTTGTAATGTCGTGGATCAGAGAAAAGGCCTTGAAATGTGCTGTTTTCTTCGGTGGTCTCGGGTCAGACCTGCCGGCTTTTGAAGTTGTTGAGAGAGGGAGAGCTTGTGTTTGGCCTCATCTGCGAAGACGACGATGAATCAAAAGCTCGTTAGTAATGTTCCTCTACTTCACACGATGTAGATTCGTTTCTGCTATTCTCCAGTTGAAGATGAAGTTTTAACCGTTCGATGAGATGACTATTTCGCTGACTCATCTGACGGTCAACATAACAGATTATAAATCGAGATAAAATTATTAAACTAACGCTCGCATCTATTATTATCCACTTGCTAACACGATCACACATGATAGACCAAAGACTTTGATTGAGTTGAGATTATAATTAAGCTGTCAATCCTTGGATCGCATCTTTGACCGGAGTTTTACATTATTCAAACCGAGTGCCGGTTAAAAACGAACGAGTAATAAAAAAAACTTTATGAGGTACAAAGATTACAATTTCTTTATAAGTAACCGGTGATTACGTGGGAAAATTCAAACTAATCTTCAGAATTTGCAAGTAATCCCAAAGATTCTAATTTTCGTCGTCCAAAACTTTGTTGTTACCAAACAAATGATCTCTTCTATTACCAAACCCGTTTGAATCAAGACTCGACCCGCCGCGGTAATTGTTATGATCCTGTGCGGTTGTTCTATAGTTTCCATCCACCGGAGCTCTTGAACTTGGGTCGTTTGCTCCAACTGACCGGTACGACCCACCAGCGTACCTTCTCCGTAGATCCATGAGGTCATCGTTTCTTCTAGCTGGTTCAGTAAAAGACGGCTCTTTCGTCGAGCTGCTTTGTCCCGCGGTCGGCGTAAAAGGATCATCTGGTCCCCATGCGGTGAGCGATTCTTTCTTCTTGGCGAAGAAATGCCAAGCTCCGAACAGAAACAGTATGAAGAAGAAAACAGGACTGCTCCAAAGCATTGTATTGAAGTCTCCTTTGAGAGTCGCAAGCTTTGATTTATAAACCCCGAAATATCCGCTTCCTAAGCTGATCACAAGAAGGTTTTCTCGGTCGCTAGCAATCAAAGGCCTCGTCTTTACTACTGCGGTTCTTGAGGATGATTCGCGATGGCTTAAGAACGCGGATCTAATCTCTTCTAATCCCGCAGAGAACAAAAGCCGAGGACCAGCGGTACGAACGTAATGCTGAGTTGATACATTGAAAGCGAAAACCTTTTCTTCGTTGATAACTAGAAGATAGCCTTTGATTGATTGTAAAGCTACTGGCTCCTCCATTTGGAACTTCTTCTTGGATCTAACTCTACATTTGAAGTTCATTATATCTCCGTGAAGCAATACATGAATGATTTCACCCTCGGATGTGAATCCGTAAGCTTTAGACCGTTCCGTCGCATCGAAAACATACGTTCTCGCGAGCGAATGGTTTAGACCTTCGCACTCGGTTTCTCTAATCTTCATGCTCCTTAAGTCCAACGAACCAGCACCAGTCTCAGTGAGAAACAACAATCTCTGCTTCAAGAACACAAGCGGTCTGCTCGATGGCATAACCGACCCATAAACCGTCCTGTTCTCAGTCAAAACCGTGAGCTTCCCGCTTAAATCTGTTGCCAATATATACCTAACCCGACCCACATGATGCACTTCCAATAGAGTCACAGGATCAGCCGAATCATCCACATCAAACTTCCCAACATTCTCCATGGAAACCGAATTAGAATTCCAATCTTCGCCATTCGATCCCTCGTGAATCCGATGCAACAGAACCGCACCATTCTGATGACCCGTAACCACGAAACTCGAGTTCCTAAACAAGGATAGATACGAAACCATAGCTGTGACCGGAGAATCAACAGTGGTGAAAAAATCAATCAAAACATCACCGTTTCTCAAGAACACATAAACTCTACCTCTAGAATCACCAATTGCAAAGTATTTGCTCGAACCTTCGAAATCTCTAAACGGCAACACATTGATACAAGTCGCATCGGAATTGAGTTTCACAGCTGATGTAAACTGAAACCTCTCCGACCAAAACGGACTGTACTTAGTCACTGAAAACGCCTTAGCTCTCCCTGCTCCTCCTCTCTCCTTCTCTCCTCCGATGTCATCATCAACTGATTGAGTGATCTCGTTCTTCTCCTTGAATGGAGTTTCAGATAACTTAGCATCTAGATTAGCGACTAATTCCGTCAGATTCTTAACGAGTTCCTCTAGACTATGCAATAGCACAGCTTCTCGATTGGATTCGTTAACCGACACAGCTACATCGGTAGAAACTTCTTCGACAACCGGAGACTCGTTGGCATACGACAGCGAAATGAAAAGCAAAGTGAAGGAGATTAAAAGGGAGAAACAGAAAAAGAAGGACTTGCCGTTTCGAGGATCCGCCATGAAAGTAATGGAAAGAGTTTAAGCAGAAAGCTTTCTTCTTTTTTCCGTGTCTGAATCAGTGAGTAACCGCCATTTATGCAGATCTGTAGGAGATGGGGAAGTAGGATCTGAGAAGAGAAGAAGATCTGTCCGGTTGGAGTTTATCTGAGATTTTTATGGGTGAAGTAAGAAAATTAAAAAAATAATGTCAAAATTTGAGATCTTTGTGTCCGGAATTGGCTCCGGTCGTCTTCAGTCACGGTGAAGCTTAGCGTTATTAAGAGATCAGGGATGACTTATGATATTTTTGGATTTATTTATGGATGTAATATGTTTTTAACATTAATAATTTTAATTTTTTCTGTTTAAATAATTATAACTTGTCTAAAAAAAAAAGTTCTCGCTACCAAAAAAAGAAAAAAAAAAAAAAATTATTTCCATTGATCAATTATTTACTTTGATCAAGTAACAATGGAAATAATTTGCCATGAAAAAAGTTGCCATGATAATTGATCAATGGAAATAATTTTTTCTTTTCTTTCGGCTGACCACTTTGGATGGCCAAACATAGAAATTACACATGCTAATCAAAGACAAGATCCATAGATTATCCACGTGAAGTTTCTTGGTCACAGTGAAGCAAAGCCCTCGATTATTCAAAACACATTGTCCCAATGCTTATACATTGACAAAGTCCACCCCAATCTCTCATGAAATCCCCAAATCTTAGGTTTATCTTTTCTTACTATATATAACATATAGTTAAAGGCTGACCCCAAAAAAAACTTTTGTTTCGAACAAAATCGATTATCAATGTTTGTTGTGTTAAGTTTTCTATAAAAGAAGAGAAGTATGAAATGAAGAGAATGAGAGTTGTCTGAATAGCCGAGGAGACTGCCTGACGACTAACCAACTCTAAGACTATCGATCCAGTCTTTGATAGATAGAGTTTTAAACGCAGGCAAGTCATCCTTGGCTACCACACAAGTTCTCATTCTTCATATCACTATTTTCTCTTACATGATCTTCTATATTTATGAGGATGTTGTTGATGACTGATGAGTATATATAGGCATGACCGTGTGAAGATAGAGTGGACACAATATGTTCGACTCAACATGTGTGCATGGCCTTGGAATATATATGTTCTTCAAGATTTGGGAATAAGATGGTCTTAGCATCAAAAAGTTGGTGAACCATAGTAATATTCGTATTTGGTCTTATGTATGTAAATGTTTTTTCTACTCTTCGTCCACAAGTTTTCTGATTACTCCAATGGCCAGAAATATGCGTTGAAACCTAATCATCTCTATCGGGTCAATATATACCACTATCGTACTAGTTGACTACTAGTGCTGGGACCATAGAGGAAAGAACATTTAAAAAGTCATGATGCCATATGAATTTGTGTAGTAATTAACAGGGAATATATGGAGCATTTTGTGAATTATTATATGAAAATAAAACGTCTGGATTTGTTCTTAAACCTATTTATTCAGAGATAGCTAGAAAGAACGTTCACGAGAGATGTCGGGAAGGAAAGCTGTCGCCCATATATAGGATAATGCTTTTCTCCTTTTCAAATTTTGTACATATGCCCCAATCAATTATCTAGCTACTATACTAATTTACACGGATAAGCATTAAGCATTGTGGACCTTGTGATAATATAATGGGAGATTTTCAAAAATACCCTTTAAACCATGCCCT
>OVAQ01001809.1:0-15651 GCA_900406345.1 Erysimum cheiri
ATGGTGTCTTCCCCAAAAGATTGGCCGGCATTCGCAGTATATTTAGAGAACATCGCATCTGATAGGGAAGAATTCTCATCCTTCTCTTTATCCCTTATTCCTCGAAGCGAGAATGTAAAAGCGGACCTTTTGGCACAAAATATTCGTACCATGCCGCANTTCCTCCAAATTGGCTTTCATAAGCTGATCAATATATGCAGTTGACAAAAAAATAAAAAAATATAACTTGCAAAAATGGAGTTTAATACGTGTGGTGTTCCTAATTGATAATTTTAGTTGAGCATAAAACACTTCAAAACAATCAGAGAGTATTATTTCATTTTTAACTAAAGCAACCGTCTGTTACCATAGCAGTTTGACGGGCGAGTAAAATACTGGTAGGTAGTTAGCACACGTAAAACGAATCTGTGGTTGGTAGAAGCCTTATGTCACCGACCAGTCACTTTAATTTTCAGCCCAATTGGCGTGGAGATGTGAGAGACGGTTGGTTTCAGATTTGAACATAAAAATCAAATTAATCAGAAAAACCAAAATGTTTCTTTTTCGAAATTTATTTAAATGATAACGAAATTAAAATTAACATCTTCAATTCGATCATTTCGTTTCTTCAGCTCTCTTTCTTCAATAAGCTTTTGCGAAACCCTAGATTTTGGATTGAAGAAGTCATCAATGGCGGAAGTAGTAGAGAACGTTTCGGAGGATGAGATTTATGGATTTAAACGGGAAGAGATGTATAGTGGTACTCTCGCTGGTTCCGTTGGTCCGTACGGTCGTCATGTTTTCCTTTGTTATAAGAGTCATGAGACTTGGCTTCCTCGTGTTGAAACTGAAGGTCTTCCTCAGCGTTTCGCTAAGTCGTTTAAGGATCGTAAAGCTGATTTCGGAGTTGTGGTAAGTAAACACAGACGTTTTTTTTTTAGATTTGGTTTTCTGGTTTGAAGAATATTGTGGGGGGTTTGTGAATGTTTTGAGTGTTTTTGTTGTTGTAGACGAATCTGACTGTGTGTGGTGGTGGTGAATCTGATGGAGATGTGTTGATTTTCCCGGAGATGGTCAGATACAAGTGAGTTCGTGAGAGATTCGATTCGCAGCTTGTTTTTGTTTTCACTTTTGGTCTATAGGGAAAGATTTGACTAGGACTTGGTTTCCTTGTTTCGAATTCTTGATTTCGAGGTATTTAAGAACTGTAGATACTCAGATTTTGTGTCTTTGAGTTGTTGAGATGTTTAAACTCGAGATTTGGATCTGAAAATCCAGTTTCCGATCATTCTGTTGATATGTGTTTATGTTAACTCTGTTATCGTTCTTTGCGATGTTTAGGATACTGTAGCCATCTTGTTACTTATCCTTGTACATTTTCAATTTTTGTTGTCATTATTAAAGGGCGCTTCAGGACACAGATGTGGATGCTTTTGTGGAAGATGTGCTTGTGAAAGGAAAACCATGGACCTCTGGGATTCAGGAAGAGCTAACAGGTTCCTTTGTATTTGTGTGCGCTCATGGTAGCCGGGACAAGAGATGTGGTGTTTGTGGACCAGTTCTTATGGAGAAGTTTGAGCAGGAGATAAGCTCACGTGGACTTTCAGAAAAAATCTTCGTTTTGCCATGTTCTCATATTGGTGGGCACAAGTATGCTGGAAATTTGATTGTCTTCAGCCCTGATTCAGCTGGAAATGTTTCTGGCCATTGGTAAGAAAATGTTAAATCCAACTTGCTTGTATGATTCAGAAAAGAAATTGAACTGTTATATCTTATGCATCAGAACATGCTCTTGCTTTTATGCAGGTATGGCTACGTGACTCCTGATGACGTGCCTGCAATGCTTGATCAGCATATTGCAAAAGGAGAAATCATACAAAACCTTTCCAGGTCTGTTTTTCAACTTCTTGTTTCTAACTCGTTGCAGATATGTCTCTGTTAAAACAGTTTTACATTTCCTTGTGTACAGTATACCTTTTTATACCGACCTACATGTTTGTAGTAAGCCTTGCACTAGATGTATTCCATCGTGTTGGAACCGACACTGCTTTTCAACATACAAAAACTTTTGTTTGCTTATGAAGGTTGCAAGTCCGTATTATGTTATACTAGTATGATACTGCAATGTAATTACTAGAATCTCAGTCAACAAGTTTCAGGGTAGAGACAAGCAAATGATAAGCTGTAAATGTGTACTTTAGATGAGGTTTTTATTTGCCAAACTAGGAAGCTCGTAACCCTTCATTCACTCACTTTGTCTAACAAGATATTGTTTCCTTTTGAAAATAGATTGCCAAGGGACCTTTCAGGTTCCTCCTACCTTGTCTGATTGCTTGATTGGTTAGGTTCATGTAACGCTGTATCTTTTGTTTTCAATTAGCGACATTGTTTACCAAGATAATTCCTGTTTCAGGGGGCAGATGAGACTAAGAGCCGAGGGTGAGGAAGCTGAGAAAGAGAATGAGCATAAGATCCCAAACGGAAACGGCACAGTGGAACCACGCGAACCTGTAAAGCAGAATGGATTCGCAGGAGGTTGTTGCCAAGGTGCAAACGGAGTTTCATGTTGCCAAGACCAAGCTCCAGAGCCAGTGAAGAAAGAAGGATCCATGAAGCTAAACTGGTTGAGATCGATGGGGAAAGAAGAAGTTCTCTTGGGAGCAGCAGTAGTTTCAGCTGTCGCAACCATAGCCGTGGCTTACAGCATTTACAGAAGGTCAGGTTAAGAACCTGAACCTGAACCTGAACCACCCTCCTCTTTTACCTTTGAAGAAGAAAGTATAAAGCATTATTTTTTGGTATTAGCCATATAGCAGTAAAGGAAAAAAAAAAAACATGGAGAGATAATAATAATCTTTTGGAACTATGTAACCATCATTTGGTATCGGTATGGCCGTATGGGCAATACAGGAATGGGATGTAATCTTTCGGGTTTAGTTTGGCTTTCTTATTATGTTGACATGGATATCAATCTTATCTAGTAAATTGTAGATTAAAAATAAAAATTGAAATTGATCTTTTAGGTGAGGAAAAATAAAATAAAAATTGAAAGGTACACAAGGAGTAAATGGCTCAACTCAGACTATAATAATTTTAAAAAATTTTTTAATAAATTATTTGATTATTAAAATTAAATAAGAATTTAATAAACAATCATCAAACCTAATCCATTACCTGAAACTGAGTAAAGTACTTTGAAAGAATAAATAGGGATAAAGAGCAAATGTAGAAATTATCCTGCGTGATCAATGATGTGAGTTTGTTAGGTTCAGAGTTGCGTCTCTGTTCATGGTGTGGTTAGGAATTAGGGTTCTTGTATTCACCATTGTTGATCAATAAAGAAGAGCAGAGACTTAACAAATAGAGTTTCCATCTCTAAACTCTATCAATTGGTGCGTCGTGACGTCTGGATCAAAGCAATTGTGATGGGATTCGTGGAAATTCATGTGTTCACCGGTGATGGCTATGAATTGAGGCCATGAATCGATTAGATAGAGAATCGATTTGTGTTGGATGATTACACAGATTTTGAGAAGTTACATCTTGCACATGGCTTCATCCAAGGCGAAGCATTATCTTGGTATCATCGGAGACAAAAGGTGGTATTTTGCCAAATGTTGTTGCGGAGTATCTATTAGAAAAACAAAATTAATAAGGGTGATTATTAAGGGTGTAGATATCCAATTAATAATATCCATATAATTAAAAAAATACACAATTATTCAAAGAAAAAAAAGGTTACCATAATAGGTCAGTAGAGGTTGATGATTGGCCAATAACAGTAAAAATAAAATTACAACAATTATAGTCGATCATAGTGCATTAGCAGATAACCACTTGACATAGTAAATATATATGGTTAATCTTATTTTTCGTTTTGTAATTATTATTTTTTCAGCTAAACATTTGTTCTCAAAGTATATTCAAATGTTACAAAATAAATGTTTGGATCATGGTTTTTTGGACCTGAAAATATGTAATTTCTAGATGACTATTATATGAATGATCTGAATTTTTAAATCATTTGTTTCTTTTTATTTTTAATTTCCAACTCATGAAGAAGTAGAAGAGTCTTGCTGATCTAACATAAATCTCAATGCATTGAGGAATTGATGCCGAAAAGGGGTTTTAAGAGCTATAGTGCAAAATCAGTTCAGATGTCTCATTTGGTTTATAACAAGAAAATGGAGCGGCTTTATGCTTAAGGAATTCAATATTACACTATATCTTTCCCGAATTGAAATTTACCGGCCCATTCTAGTATATATAAAAACTAACTCATGTTTCTTTATTTTATTGATTAGTCCTATAGAATAGTTATTTAACTTTTACATTTTCCTTTTTCATTAATTAATAAAAAGTTTATTAATTAGTTCTATATTTTTTTCATTGTCTTATGCGAATACGAGAAGAGAGATCACATACATACCTCAAATAGGGCTTATAGGGGCTTGTTGGGGCTGAGGGATTACAGGTGGTTGAGGAGGTTGATTGAAATTACAATTAAATGTGATCTTCTTAACATCTGGAAAAAAAACTACTACTAATGGTTAATGATAATAATTGTTAATGAAACGTTGCGTCGGAAATAACAATAAAAGTAATGAAACGATGCGTTTTGACTGTTGAGTCTTCTTTAACCTAGAAGATCTGAAACTAATCTTGACGGCGGCGTATACGGGCGTATACGAAAATGGAGGACGATGGTTTTGTGATGCCTAAACGACACAATCGCTTAGGCTTCAAGGAAAAATTTATAAAAGATATCAAGCTATAGAATATGGTTGAAATCGTCCTCTTCGATCTCAATACCGTTGGTTTTGACGTTGATTTCAATGCTGACAATTTGATGGAAGACATCAAAGAGAAATTAAGGAAGCTTTTCAACTTCAAGAAGACTTCAACCAGGAGATGAAGATCTCTAACGCATTGAAAGATTTTTGTAAGAAAGGTATAAACGTCCGTACATTTTCTAGAAGAGACATCTTCTGTCCAAGCTGTAAACTACAACCCAAGCCTGAGGGAGGAGAGGGAAAGACATCTCTTTTAGAATTGGCAATCCCAGAAAAAGCATATTCAAGCTCTGCAAAAAACAATAAGAACATCGCAATAAACACTACATTTCGGGTTCAAGCCAGTTGCAATTTTGACAACAATAGACTCGCTCACGTATTTTTTTCCATTGTTTCTTAGCTACTGAGATACGAGAAGAAGAGAAAATGCATTTTATTTTTTAAATAAAAATTAGACGAGATCACACACATACCTCGACTATGGCGAGTTATAGGGCAATACATGAATGGGATGTAATATTCCGTTGAATCAGTTTAGTTTGGTTATCTTATTATGTTGACAAGGATATCCATCTTATCTAGTTTGAATATTCACAAAAGTCACAATTTGGAGTTAGGCAATCCATAATGGTTCTATAGAAAAGTGGAACTAAATAAAACAATTTAGAATTTGATCCAAATGATACAATTTTGGTGTTTTACTTTGGTTTAGATTGTATTTGATTTTAGTAAAGAAAAAATAATTCAAAATATATAAAAAAAGAAGACATACATGTGTAAAATTGTACAGTAAATCATATACGACCAAAATATAATATTATAGATTAAAAATAAAAATTGAAATTGATCTTGAAAAGGTAAGGAAAAAATAAAATAAAAAAATATGCAAGGTACACAAGGACGGTCGTAAGTAAATGGATCCCACCTACCTCATTTGGTTTGTTCTTCCTTCACCGACGAGATTTTCTCTTCACTTTTTAGTTTTGGTCTTGTTTTAGTTTTCTTCATGTCAGGCCATCTAAATTCTAAAGTTAGCAGCACAATCTTTGATTTAGTAATCAGTTTATTTGAAAACTTATTCAAGAAACATTGTTCCGTGCATACATACATGTAAAATACGTATTTTTATTTTTTAGTTAAAAAAGTTATAATTTTTAGCTTTGCTGAATATTTTTTTTTTTCCAACATTTGGACTACAATTAGCCGGCCTATTAGCTTAATTTCTACAAATTGTAGGGTCGGAGACTCGATCTCTGGTGTGATGGTGTCTGTCTTCTGTGGATTTGCCACTAGACCAAGATCACTTCACTTTTAGCTTTGCTGAATATTTAAGAAGAAATAAGCAAAAACAAAAAAAAGATAAAAAAGAGCGGAAGAAAAAACATACCAAATTATCAATCAAGAGATAGTTAAGGTAAAAGAAATCTGCAAAGAACACATAAACAGAGTGAAGTGATCTTGGTCTAGTGGCAAGTCCACAGAAGACAGACACCATCACACCAGGGATCGAGTCCCCGATCCTACAATTTATAGGAATTAGGTTAATTGGCCGGCCAGTTGTAGCCCAAATGTTGACAAAAAAAAAAAAAAACACATAAACGGACAAATTCATTCAAAATGTTCAATATTTACAAAACAACTTTTTTTTCTTTATGAATCCTAAATACAAAACGATATGATGTGGAATTCGAATCCAAAATTAACGATCAAACTTTCTTATTTTTTTACCGATTTCATTAATTGGCACATGTTACAATCTTATAAGTTATAATTTTGACATATATTCATATTAAACAAATTTAATTTTACATAATAAGACATATTTGATTTGAACAAGAGCAACAATTAGTTACAAAAAATAAAGTATAGTTTCAAGCTCTACACATACCTAATTGTTTTTTTTTTTTTTTTTTTTTTTTTTTTTTTTTANAAAGAAGAAACTAAAAAAAGAGTGAAAAGGACCCGTGGGTGTGCTTCCGCGTCTGTAAGTGAATTTCTTAGAGAGAAGTGAGAAGGAGATTTCTTGTCACCTCCACTCTGACGCCTACGCGGAAAAAGCAAACAACTTTCCATTTCTTTAATCCTTTTTTTGGTTAAGAAGTACTCCCTCTGTTCTTTTTTATTTGATTTTCTAGTTTTTCAGATATAATAAACAACTCTATTAAAACACATTATTTTTTGTGATTTTTAATTTCTAACAACTCTAAACCAATAATGTTTAGTTATTTTTTTTGAATTCAATAATTTATTTTTAACAATTATACATAGAAAAGTGAGAAAAATCATCTTTTTCAAACCAAATATTTTCAACAAAAATCAAATAAAAAAGAACGGAGGAAGTAAGAAATAACATACAAATCTTTAACCAAACTAACACGAATCATCAAAATTCTGACCAATTCTTCTCCATCTCTGTTTGTGTTCTTTTTTCCTTCTCCTTCAGTTCCACTGTCAACTTCAGTTCTTCTTCATCTCTCTCTCTCTCTCTCATATCGCTCTCTCAAATTCCCTTCTTTCTCGTGCAGTTTTTTTTTTTTTTTTTTTTTTTTTGCGGATTTGGGTTTTTTTTTGTGGTTTTTTTTTTTTTTTTTTTTTTTTTTNTGAAGAATCCTTGATTTCTCTCTCTCTCTCTCTCTCTCCACAAAAAAGCATCTTTGTTTCTCTTCTTTTATCTGATTGTATAGTTTTTTCAATTCCAAAACCAAAACAGAATGATTAATCAATCAGAAAGGGCCCAGCTTTAAATATATCTCTCTCTCTAGCTTTTATAAGCTTAGGGTTTTGTGAAGAAAAATCTCAAATTTTTTTTGTTTTTGATTTGTGGGGAAATGGGATCTGCAAGTGGGTTTTACTCAAATGAAGAGTTTGAATTGGATCCTAAATGGCTTGTTGATCCTCGTCATCTCTTTGTTGGTCCTAAGATCGGTGAAGGTGCTCATGCCAAAGTTTATGAGGGAAAGTAAGCTACTTTGACTTCAACTTTATTTCATCCTTTAACCAACAAAACAAAGCTTTGTTTTGAGTTTAGAACTGTTGCTGAAGAATTGTGAACTTGGTCTTGGAAAAAGTTTAACTCTTTGCGTATGTGAAGCACAAAAGAACCTTCTTTTTGGATGATGTTTATTCTCTTCTCTGCATATCTGTTTTCAGTTTGATGATTGAGTTAAAGTATCCAAGAATTGTTTCTACTTAATCATGTTTTGTCTGATTCAGTTACTTATTAGGCTTATTGGTTTAATCTTTGTGACTAGTTATGTTTTGGTTTCTTGTAGATTCTCTGTTTCTGGAGATGCTTGAAGATTGTGTTTGATGGATTTGAAAATGTATTTTTTTGTTGTTGGTTAGGTATAGAAACCAAACAGTGGCAATAAAGATTATTAAAAGAGGAGAATCACCTGAAGAGATTGCTAAAAGAGATAACCGGTTTGCGAGAGAGATTGCTATGTTGTCTAAAGTCAAGCACAAGAATTTGGTCAAGGTTTCGCCTTTGTTTTTTCATTCACCAACCATGTTCATTTGGCTAACCATTACCAGAGTATCGGTGATAACCAAAAAAAGTTTGGAAATCGATTTTTATATAGTTCATTGGAGCGTGCAAAGAACCGATGATGGTTATAGTTACCGAGCTTCTACTAGGCGGTACGTTGCGTAAATATCTAGTGAGCTTGCGGCCAAAGCGTTTAGATATTCGTTTGGCTGTAGGTTTTGCTCTTGACATTGCTCGTGCAATGGAATGTTTACATTCCCATGGAATCATTCACCGCGATCTTAAACCAGGTAAACTAAATAAAGGTCGGAAAATCATATCGTGACTTCTAAGCATATATATAAAAAGCTTAATGATCTTATTGCATTTGCAGAGAATTTGATCTTATCCGCGGATCATAAGACCGTGAAACTCGCTGATTTCGGTTTAGCTAGAGAAGAATCATTAACCGAGATGATGACTGCAGAGACTGGTACATACCGATGGATGGCTCCCGAGGTACATAATTTACTACTAAAGCCACAAATTTTGTTTTTCCTTTTTGTGTGTTTAGTCTTGATTGGAAAAATCTCTGATGAATGAATGAAACAGCTTTACAGTACAGTTACGTTAAGGCAAGGAGAGAAGAAACACTATAACCATAAAGTTGATGCTTACAGCTTCGCCATTGTCTTGTGGGAACTCATTCTCAACAAGTTACCATTTGAAGGCATGTCCAATCTACAAGCAGCTTATGCTGCTGCATTCAAGGTAATATAACTCACCTCTCAAATCCATATAAACCAGTTCTGAAGCATAACCAAAATAACTGATCATGAGTTTGGTTTGGTTTGGTTTCAGTTTTTTGTAGTTTGAAACTAGAAAATCAATCTTTTTAATGACATTTGATTAAAAACTGAATTCAAACTAAAACCAAAACTTTGGCAAACTCATTTACACTTGACTAAGTTTTACTCTAGTTACTATTTTCCGTAAATGGAAAGCTTGAAACGCACAAACCGAAACCAAAGCGACACTGCCTTGTATCTCTGCTGTGGCCTCTCTGCATTTGATTTTTTATGGTCTCTCTGCACTTGATCTTTACTTATTTGAAAGATCCTTGGATTCTTGTCGCAAAATTGGTCGTTTCTTGGTTACGAATTTGATTCAGTAGCCACGATAAATGACAAATTTGTGTTTGTTTATTCGATAGAACTTGAGGCCAAGTGCAGAGGATTTGCCAGGGGATTTAGGTATGATTGTCACTTCATGCTGGAAAGAAGATCCTAACGAACGGCCAAATTTCACAGAGATAATACAAATGCTCCTCCGTTACCTCACAACTGTTTCTTCGGCGCCACAGATCATTCCTCCACCGAATAGACGAGTTTTCTCATCAGAAAACATAGTTTTATCACCCGAATCTCCCGGAACTTGCTCTCTGATGTCTGTCAGAGACGGAGACATCTCTCGTCAAACCGTTAACACTACTGATTCGTCAGAGAAACAAAGTAAAGGAAGCTTCTTCTCTTGTTGCTCATAGATGATCACAATTTATAAGAAAACAAGAGAAAAAAGTGTTTATGATGAAAAAGTATAATGTATTAAAGCTTAGAATTTAGATCACAGTTACAAGAAAACAAATTATTGTTCAATGTATAAAGATATTGTTAAGGTTTTTATAACGGTAAATTAATATAAGTGTCAAAAAAAGTTGTTAAGTTAAAAAATGCGCCGCTGCCGGGGATCGAACCCGGGTCACCCGCGTGACAGGCGGGAATACTTACCACTATACTACAACGACCTTGTTGTTCAATCTTGAGAAATTACATATTTATACTATAACCTTTTTGGATCGTCTTCTAAAACCCTCAAACCCTTTCATTGCTCGAAAAGATTTGCCATTTTGTATGCAGAAGCAAAATGTTTGTCTCGAGAAGTCTCTCGAGACAGTGTTCAAGAACTTGTAAATGGTCTTTATCTTCCCTTCTTCAATCTGATTTATGTATTAGGTAAGTTCAGATTCTAGTTCAACCTCTGATTTATTGAGATTTACTCAATACCAATCTCCTCAAATTCGTTTAAATCCCTTAAAGTTTATAGCTTTATAATCTGATTGTTTTCGATTTTGATTTTGAAGGAATGTGGTTTTGTCATCGAATCTGGTTACGAGTAGTGGTAGTTCAAGTGAAGGTAGTAATTTCAATTCGTTTCAGCCATTGATGAATCAAGTGTTTAAAGGATGGTCTCGAGGTATGTCAACATCGAGTGGAAGGAGTATGAGAAGCAAAGTGGAGAGTAGAATGAGGAAAGAGTCTGGTAAGACATTAAGAGAGATTAGGAGAGCTAAGAAGTTGAAGAAGAAACTCATGACTGATGAAGAAAGACTCATTTACAACCTCAAAAGGGTATATTGATTGATACTAATCCATGAATTTGTCTTCTGTGTTGGGCTAGCATTCGTATTTTGTTAAAGTTTGAGACTTTATGTGTGATTGCTTATTGTGAATAAGCTTTGGTTTGTATAGGGAAGTTGGAGTCTTTTGTGTTGTTGTGCAGTGAGAGTTTAATTGCTGATGTCTCTCTTGATGCAGGCGAAGAAGAAAGTTGCGCTTTTGTTGCAAAAGCTCAAGAAGTATGATCTTCCTGAGCTACCATCACCGGTACATGATCCCGAGCTTTTCACAACTGAGCAGATCCAAGCGTTCAAGAAAATCGGTTTCAAGAATAAGAACTATGTTCCTGTTGGTGTTCGTGGTGTTTTTGGAGGAGTGGTACAAAATATGCATATGCACTGGAAGTTTCATGAGACTGTGCAAGTTTGTTGTGATAACTTCCCAAAGGAAAAGATTAAGGAGATGGCGACTATGATAGCGAGACTGAGTGGTGGGGTAGTCATAAACATACATAACGTAAAAACTATTATCATGTTCCGTGGTAGAAACTACCGGCAGCCCAAGAACCTAATCCCTGTTAACACCCTCACAAAACGGAAGGTAAAGCAGTACAAATGTTCGACTTAGAGTTTCAGTTTCTTGATTCTTCCTTAAAATTGAGGGTCATGTGGTTAAAGAATGATACTTTAGTTGATATCAGTCTTAAGAATTGGAATTTGGTTGATTTAGACTATCCGCGTTAGGATATTGTTTCTTAACGACATCCTCAAAGCCCAAATCTTCGGGTCAGACAATCTTTAGGCTTAGGATTTATGAATCATTGAAGTGTGGCTTGCTCTAACAATTGTTATGCAGTGGTATGGTATGAACAAGCATTTATGTTTTGCAGGCTTTATTCAAAGCTAGATTCGAACAAGCACTTGAGTCTCAGAAGATAAACATAAAGAAAACAGAGCAGCAGCTACGGAGAATGGGTGTTAACCCCGAAGATCCGGTTGCCATGGCGAGCATCCAGAGAGTGGCCTCAACATTCTTCAATGCAATTGACAAAAAAGAAGGAAGCCCATATGTCTTCCATGGAGATAAACAATCAGAACGAGGCGCTAGTGTCAACAATACAGACGAATCAGAACCGGGCGGTGTAGATAGTGACCAGGAGGAGCTAGATAAATTCATAGCTGAGATAGAAGAAGCAGCAGACAAGGAGTGGGAGGAAGAGGAAGCTGCTGAGCAAGAAGAATCTGGTAGGATAAGGTACTGGAATCGAGAAGAGTTTGCAGGAAGAAGCAGAACACCTGAACTGCGTAGTTATGGAGATGCAAGTCATGGCTTTAGAAGAAATGAAAGGGATACACGTAGCCAGAGGAGACCGAACGATAGTGATGAAGATGATGATGATGATGGTGAATTGGATTCTGAGGATGATGAAATTCCAAAGAGATTTGATAGAGCGAGATCATCAAACACAAACACAAGAAGGCTGAGAGAGGATTTTAAGAGAAGAAGCCCCAATCCTCGACCTCGACCTCAAGTGAGGAGTGATGACGATGTCTTGAGTGATCTTGATAACACAATGTGGGATTCGGAAGATGAAGAAGATACACCACCGGCTAATTATATTTCGAGCAGCGGTGAGGAGGAGGATGAAAACAGGACAATATCAAAATCTAAACAACCGAGATTCAGAAACAATAGTTCAAGAGATGGTATCAACAATTCGAAGACTAAGAGTGGAAAACAGAGGGACGAGGATTGGGATAGTGATTAAAAATGTTGAACACATGAGATCACAAAGTCTCTGATATCTTTATGTTATCACTGGTTATTAAGAGAACTGATAGATGTTAAACTCTTGTCTGAATACTGAAGGCTGATCTTTATATTGTTAAGTTCGGTTTCTGATGATTCAGTGGAAGACAAGAACATGATTCGCCAAAAGTCTGTTCTTTGTATTTGTAATTCAGATTCTTGTTTTGCAGTGGCAAATTCGGATGATTTGTAATGAAAAGAAACAGTAAATTTCAGCCATATTTGTCTTTTAAATTCCCCAAAAAATACATTACGAAATTGTAAAAGTCCATTTTTGAGATTGGCTTTATGACACTATACGTATTCAACAATGTAACCTCTTCTCTGAAGTCAAAACTCAAAAGAGAATCTGTTCAAAGCAGTTTCATGAATAAGAGAGACACATGGAAGATTAGTGCAAGATTCCTTCATAAGATAAACACATTTAAAATTCTTTAACTTAAAAGCAAAGGATTCTATATGCCCCTTTTTGCATCTTGATTCATTGCTAAGTTTGGCATTCAAAAGTAAATTCATCAGCATTTTCTCAGTATTGCTTGACCCCAAAAATACCCTTAAAGAAAGAGATAAACCTCTAACAAGACACCTTAAACTTGAAAAGAAGATTACTTTTTTGCAGACAAGACATGGAATGGAAGCAAGAAACTGATGTTTATATCATACTGAGTCAAAATTGATCATAGATAGATGGAAACTGGATAAGAATAATGAAGTAACTGATAAAACTCAGAACAACGAACCGCGAAGAAAATGTTATATAAACAAATGGATCCTGAAACATCTATACTACTAAATCAGCCTTAGACAGCAACATTTTGTTCCCATTGTTAAAAAAACCTGGAAAGTGTACTGCTGCTCTAACTCAAAGTAACACAAACCCTCCTGTGTCAAAAGAAACTGCTGAAATATCCAGCACTCGGGTTATATACGCTTCCTGGCGAAGTATCAAATACAATCATGGCTTTACGTTCTTCAATTTCTTCTCTTTCGCGCAAAATTTTGCTCTTTTTATCTCAAGAATGATGAACAGGCCCTGAAGCTTAGAAAGGCCCTGATACAAGGACACTTTCAATGCGATCATCATATAGACCCTGTCTGTTTTTCTCTTATGCAATTACCAGGCAACAAGTATTTGTACTGCTCGGCGTTATCCAGTAGGTATGAAGGAAGATGAACAGCTGAATAAGACCGAGGTACAGGTCCCATTTTGCCAATAATCTCCTTGAATGTGTATTCCTCTGGTAACATATCAAACAAATCAGTTCCTTTGCAAATAACATCTTGAATCCTCCTTGGATTTAGGTAATGAGAGAATCTGACACGGTCTGAGTGACTGTAAGCTTTCATCTTGAATATAAACTCGCTTATATAACGGAAACAGAAGCTACAGTGCCATCCTGAATCTGCTAACATGACATTGCTCTGACGGAAATGAGCATACCGAGTTTTCCCTGGACTGTAACGGTGTATAGACGCTCTCCAGCTTTTGCTATCAACATAGTATTCAAAAGAATACAAATAATTCTTCAGCTGAAGATGAAGAACAGGAGGAATATCATCACACCATCTCAAAAGATTAATCGTGTGAGCACTCGGAATCTCATCAACATCCGACATAATCAACAAATCATCCTCTTCAATGCCAGCAATTCTAAGCAACTGATCCAACGCAACACGCTGATATGCTTCTTCAACAAACGGATTCTCGCCTTTCCTAAACCGACCTCCAATCGTCCCATAAGTCAGCCGTGGCTCCACAAACTTAAACTGATCCTTATTGCTCTTAAAAACCAACGGTTTAGGCAAACCCGTAAAAGTAGAGTTCGATTCAAGAAGCACAAACTGTGTCACATAAGGATAAAGCTCATTCCACCTAACCGTTAAAAGATCTTTCTCATTACTAAACAAAACCGCATCGAAAACCCGTCTCGGAGATTCTCTGATTCCCCAACCATGAAGACTACAGAGAGATTCCATTGTTACATTCTCATTGTAGTAATGAGGAATGGTTTGAAACGGTTTAGGAGGTGATTCCCAAAGCGGTCTGAAGAAATAAGTGAACTTTTGGCCGTGTAAATAAATTGCTAAGATACCAAATGGCATCAACACAAAGAGGAACAAGTATGTTCTTAAATCAAAACCTTTAAGAACACATTTTAGCCTTGAGATTGTTTTGGCTGCTTTTGATCCCTACAAAGTACAAACACACAAAAACAAACAAACATATTAACAATAACCTTCAAGAGACACAAATCAAATTTAAAACTTTTTTTATTAGTGTAAGAAAAATTCAAAGATCTTTTCAAGCAACAGAAAACAATCTGACCAATTAAAAATCATTTCTTTCACACAAACAAAAAAAGGAGAAAACTTTCATAATTTCCCATCAGTGATTCGATCGGATTAATATAAATAAACAAACAATTTTCAATATTTTCCGAAGAAAAATTATGAATTTAAAACCCGAAAAAAAATAGGCTCTAGCGATTAAATTAAAATTCTTCGAGAGAATTTACAATTTTTTCAAAGCATGACGAATTTTAGACTAATTTGAATAAAAAAAGAAAAAAATTTCAAGTGCGTAATAAGAAGAATCAAACCTGTCCACAAACATCTTCACAAAGATCATCCGTCTTCTTCGAATTGTAATATCCATCGGACATGATTTTGACTGTTAGAACAATAAGATTCGTCTAATGCAAACGTTTAATCCCGAAATTAAATACCCAGAAGAAAAAATTGTAAATTGAAAAAAAAAGAAAAAAAACCCAGAAACGGAGATTTAGGAAAATTTTAAACTCCTCACGAATTTTTTTTTTTTTCCCAATCTCTATCGATGAAAGAAAAAAAAATGAATCGAATTTTAAAGGCCTTGTTAAGTACAAATGGGGAATCTTGTAATAATCAAAAGAGACAAAAAGGTGATAAATAATCACTAGATTTTGTTTTTAATGTTCTCCACAAGAAAAAAAACCTAAAAAAAATAATAATTATTATTACTTATTAGAAATGATTAAATCGGAGTTTTTAAAAGGTTTCGACTTTACGAAGAAACTTTCTGTTTCATCAGCGTACAGACGCGTTCAAACCGTTGGATTAATCTGTGGATTAAGTAATGAAAATCCTACGGTTGAAAGTTAAGTTTGACGCGTGGTGTGTATACAAACGTGACTCGGCGTTTTCGTTTTGTGCTGATATGTTTTAATTT
>OVAQ01001810.1:0-15649 GCA_900406345.1 Erysimum cheiri
TAACAGTTTCATGTGAAATCAAAGAAAAGTTGTTTCAGATTCTGTAAAACTCGTATTGACGTTTCAATAGTTAAAACTGTTTATTGTGATGTGTAGGTATTACCAACGTTCCTTTATTAAATAAGCTACTGTTTCAGGAAATCGCATCGAAATCAGCTCTAAATTCCCGACTTCCAATTAGATTCGTAGAATTTTTGGCTTAAAGCTTCAATCATGATCGAATTTGGGCCAAGGGTTTGCATGAAGCTGTAATCCTTCTTCTATTGTGACAGCGCTGTTTACGCCATCGTGTAGGGTTTAATTGAACGTTTGATGACATAAGAAGCAATAGATATGTGTTTGGAACGATGATAATGGGTAATCAAAACAGGGAGTTGTTTACTTCTCTGGATGATTTTGCTTTCAGTGTTCTTAGCAATAACATTTGAAGGAGAGCTCGGGAAAGGACGAGACTTTCCTTAACGCACAAATCATGGTGGCAGCTATATGGAAGGGTCAATGAGCTAATGGTATGTATTGTTTCTGCCTTTGCTTCAAGCTCCTTTTAGGGTTTGGAATGCATAAAGCTAGGTGATCACCTTTTAGCGTTGAACTGTACTTAATGTGGTCTGAGCGGAAATTAGGTCTCAGAGACTAAGATTACACTTTTTGATATTGATTCTTGTTTCCAGCTGGAGAATTTTAGGTGTCTAAGGAAGGATGTTGAGAGAGGTATGGAATGTTCTTTAGTCTGTCGTGCTGTATATTAAATTGATGTCAGTCATATGCTACTTTTTGCTTCCAATTGGATCAAGGTGGAAATATCCACACAACATTTTTCATTTTCCGCCATAGTTTTAATCAGCTCAAGCTAGTCACTATCTTTGTTTGTTTGATCTCATAAGGATGCCTTTTTCTATTATGAAAGCTGAATAGTGGCCCAGTTTTTTTTTAGTAGCATTTTTCCTGATTAAGTCTTTCTAAGGAACACACGAAAGTTCATCAACTGTACGCATATGACGCATAACTGTGTAGCTGTTAGCTAGAGCAAAAATTAGCATAAATAGTGGATTTTAAGAGACTTGTGGGTTCTTGGATACTTTAGTCTGGTTTGGAAATAGTTCGAGTCGAGTGTAATAGATGCTATTAAACACAAAAGAATTAAAGAAGCCAAAGGTCGGGTCATATGCTGATATGCAGACATTCCCACCTTCTGTTCGTCCTCTTATTTGCTGGTATTATTCTAGCGAATGTGTCGCTTAGTCGTTGAGCAATGGATAGTGCTTATCATGCTCCTGAGCTGGAAACTCTACGTACAGTTATCAGACATAAAGGGGAATTTAAGGGAACTGATTCTATATTTCTTCTCCAACCAATGCTTCTCCAATGCCAAACAATCAATTTTCATGGCCGTGGAAATTGCTGAGGCTACAACGGACTCCACAAAGTTTCCTAGTTGAACAACGATGTGGAAAATGTAGAAAAAGGCTGCAAATATTACTGATAACTATCATGAAGTGCCTGCACGCTCACTTGTAAGTACTTTGTTCTTTGTTTTATTACTCCATCAAATTTACTTTCAGTCTATTTTTCATATTACGTGGAATGCCCACAAAATTAGCATTTGAAGGAAGACAATCGAAATATGTCCTAACCGAAACCATTAGTCAACAATAACAGAGTTGTGAAAAATTAAAGAAAAAAAAACAAAGTAGAAAAATTTTCGATGAATATACCAGAAGACTTGGAAGTAGCTGAAAATGGAGGATTTAGTCTTCAAGGCAAGTTCTTTGAAACTTCAAGAGCCAACTTACCATTGACCGAACGAATTTCAAGCCATCAACACCAAAGTCTCGTTAAATTAGTTATGGAGACCATTAAAAGTCAACATCAAAGTTTTGTTCTTTTTAATTTTCAGGAGACCCTTAAAAGTCAATATTGCCTCGTAGTACTTTATCTTGAGGATATTTTTGATCATTGATTTGTGACATTCCTTAAATTCCTTCCTTCTTGTTTTGTTAATCTCACTGTGAAACTCTCTCTCATGGATTGTCTGGGCTCAACCTTGGGTGCTATCTTGGCTGAGGTAGGGCGTGGTATGTGCAGATCAACTTATTCTCGGGCCGTTTATACCATCCGGTTCAAGTCAAACATCAATGCTTTGAAGAATGCGCTCAACGGCCTAACGGAAGTCCAGAACAAAGTGAATAAAGACCTCAAGACCTTGGAAATCAAAGGGAAATCTTTGCATGTACAACTGAGGAGATGGCTAAGAGATGTGGAAGAGATTGTCTCCGAAGCAAATTTAATGCAGGAAAAGCGTGTTTCATGTGCTCTGTCCTTGAAATGCAGACTGAGCAAAAAACTTGTGGTCGTTCTTGAGAAAGTCAAGAGGCTTGAGAAGCAAGGCGTAGAGCTTCTTGACATATTCTCTGTGGAAGGTAAATCTGAACTAGTTGAAAAAATCCTTGGACCCTCGATTCCTGATCAAAGAGTAGCATCAGAGATGTTAGCCAAAGTTCTAAGCTGTTTGATGAGCGATAAGGTTCAAAAGATCGGTGTTTGGGGTATGGGTGGAGTCGGGAAAACAACACTAGTCAGAGAACTGAACAATAAGCTGTGGAAAGAAGCTGCTACGCAGCCTTTTGGTATGGTAATATGGGCTACAGTTTCCAAAGAGTTTGAGTTGGGAAGGGTCCAGAAGCAAATCGCCGAGAGATTGGATATGGAAATCAAATTAGGCGAAAACGAGGAGAAACTGGCGAGACGGATTTATGGGAGGCTTGAGAAAGTAAGTAGCTTTCTTCTCATTCTTGATGATGTCTGGAAACCCATTGATTTAGACCAGTTGGGGATTCCACAAACAGATGGACACAACTGTTCAAAGATTGTCGTGACTTCTAGATTTTTAGAGGTTTGCCAGAGCATAAAAACAGATATTGACTTCAGAGTGGATTGCTTAGGTGAAGAGGAAGCTTGGGAACTGTTTTGTCAAAACGCTGGAGAAGTAACCAGATCAGATCGTGTTAGACCCATTGCAAAAAAAGTTTCTCGGGAATGTGGTGGATTGCCTTTGGCTATCATCACGGTTGGAATGGCTATGCGGGGGAAGACAATGGTCAAGCTGTGGAAACATGCCCTTAAGGAACTCAAGCGTTCGGTGCCTTATGTCAAGAGTATTGAAGAAAAGATCTACCAGCCTTTAAAATTGAGCTACGACTTACTCGAGCCAAAGATGAAATCTTGCCTCCTCTTCTGTGCCTTATTTCCAGAGGATTACTCAATTGAAGTAGCTGAGCTTGTGAGGTACTGGATTGCCGAAGGGTTCATAGATGAAACACAAAACCATGGGTACTTAATGAATCAAGGAATTACCTTGGTAGAGAGTCTGAAAGACTCTTGTTTGCTAGAAGAGGGTGCTCGTGATGACACAGTGAAAATGCATGATGTGGTTCGCGATTTTGCCATATGGGTCATGTCTTCCTCGCAAGATGATAGTCACTCTCTTGTCATGTCTGGTACAGGCTTGCGCGAGTTTCCACAAGAGAAGTTCGTTCCTTCTATCCGAAGAGTATCTTTGATGAACAATAAGCTTAAAAGGCTCCCTGATCAGGTGGTAGAGTGTGCTGAACTCTCGGCCTTACTGCTACAAGGAAACTTTCACCTTGAGGAATTACCTGTGGGGTTCTTGCTATCACTGCCAGCACTACGGGTTCTGAATCTGAGTGGGACACGCATAAGGTCATTGCCTCAATCCCTCAGCGAACTACATAAGCTCCGATCTCTCATCTTGAGAGACTGCTACTACCTTGAAGTAGTCCCTTCCCTGGAAGGCCTTACAAAAATTCAAGTTCTGGATCTCTGTGCCACTCGTATTAGGGAATCACCGAGAGGGTTGGAAACTTTGAATAGCTTGAGACTACTTGACCTCTCCCGAACACATCACCTCGAAAGCATTCCAGCTGGAATCATCCCACAGTTATTAAGTTTAGAGGTTCTAGACATGACACTTAGTCATTTTCACTGGGGCGTCCAAGGACAAACTCAAGAAGGGCAAGCAACACTTGAGGAGATTGCGTGTCTCCATCGTTTATCGATTCTCTCCATCAGGGTTGTATGTGTTCCACCTCTTTCTCCTGAATACAATTCTTGGATGGAAAGGTTGAAGAAATTCCAGTTGTTCATTGGCCCAACAGCAAACTCCTTACCTAGTAGACATGACAAGAGGAGAGTAACAATAAGTAGTCTCAATGTTTCAGAGGCATTCATTGGGTGGTTACTAGCGAATACAACCTCCCTAGTGATGAACCATTGCTGGGGTCTCAATGAGATGCTGGAGAACTTGGTAATTGATAGCACAAGTAGCTTCAACGTTTTGAGGTCTCTAACAGTAGAGGGTTTTGGTGGAAGTATAAGGCCCGCTGGTGGATGTGTCGCGCAGTTGGATCTTCTACCTAACCTCGAAGAACTTCATCTACGTCGTGTGAATCTGGAAACGATTAGAGAGCTCGTGGGTCATCTGGGGTTGAGATTTCAGACATTGAAACATTTAGAGGTCAGCAGATGTAGCCGGCTCAAATGCCTTCTCTCGTTAGGGAACTTCATCTGTTTCCTGCCGAACCTACAAGAGATACATGTTAGCTTTTGTGATAGGCTTCAGGAGCTGTTTGACTATTCTCCAGGAGAAGTGCCAACATCCACTGAACCTGTAGTACCTGCTCTGCGTGTCATAAAGCTGACGAATCTCCCGCGGTTGAAGAGATTATGTAGCCAAGAAGAGTCATGGGGATGTTTAGAACAAGTGGAAGTGATAAGATGCAATCTTCTCAAGAATCTACCCATTAGCTCAAATAACGCTCACAAAGTGAAAGAAGTAAGAGGAGAAACACACTGGTGGAACAACTTAACTTGGGATGATTATACTACAAGAGAAACCCTTCAACCTCATTTCGTACCAGCTGACAGAAATATACTAACTGGCTCTCTTGGAATATCTTGTTATCAGACCTCCTACAAAAATTAAGAGAGATTAGAAGGTTCTCCAGTTCCAGTATCACATGGCTCATGGAGTTCTAGAAGCTTAAATGGATAATAGTTGGCTCACTTGCAATCTCCTGTCACTGGAGCTCCAGCTCAATCCAATTGAAAGAGCAAAGGTTTTAGCAGTTCAAACAGAAGATCTCATGACTGAGGAGCTTCTGGAGAAACAATGTAATCATAATCCTGCAGGAAGTTTCATGTTCAAGCAGTGAACAAAAAATCTTTCAGGTTTGAGCTGTGATTCCTCTTAGTCACTGACTCACTGTAGTGTAAACCAGCGTGCAAGGGCCTGAAAATTGTCTGGTCCACACAAAGGAGAAAATAAATTTTGAACACGTGGGGGTCATTGTTCTTGCACTTAATCATCTTTCCTTTGTTAAAGAAATGTAAAACAGACTCGACAACTGAAATGGATCAACTTGGCTCGAGGAAATAAGAACCGGTTGTCCAAAAAAACGTTAAACATTATGGTAGCTTGATTGACCTTTCTATTCAATGGAACAGTTATATAGATGAGTAAACTCTTGTTACAATAATCTCACCAACTACTGGATCTGTGAACACCAAGAGACCAAAACACAGTGCTAAAGCAATGGTGTAAAGACTCTTTAAGAACAAATTTCTTCATATATTCACACAGAGTGAAACAAGGTATCCTTACAAGTAGTAGAAACCACACAGCTTCTATTGCTGGAGAGGACCAAAAAAGCAATTAAAGGAAAACAACAGTCCTACGCATTATCTGACATCAACCATTTCCGACCATTATCTGTCTTTTATAATAGACCTAATCAATCTTCTTCAGTAGGCTTAGAAGGACCAGACTTCTTGGGGAGAAGGAGATTGTGAATGTTAGGCATCACTCCTCCATTGGCAATGGTGACATCACCAAGCAGTTTGCTGAGTTCCTCGTCGTTCCTCACCGCAAGCTGAATGTGTCGTGGAACAATACGGGTCTTCTTGTTGTCTCTTGCTGCGTTCCCAGCAAGTTCAAGTACCTATATAACGTAATCAAACCAAATTTAGTTTCAGCACAAGAAGCAAAAATTGAGACCAAAAACTATACAAAAATGGACAATTTTCCCCAAAAAAAAGTGACAAAATCATGCAATCTCGAATATTCCCAATTTCTCAGAAATTTAACGAAAGGCTATGAAATCAAAATCCAGAACCCTATACACGCAAATGTAAGTGCAAACCATCAATTTTGACAAAAGGAAGCAAATTAAGCAGTCAATTCAATAGATAAGAATGATTACCTCGGCGGCGAGGTATTCGAGAACGGCGGCGAGATATACCGGAGCTCCGGCACCAACACGCTCGGCGTACTTTCCGGCTTTAAGGAATCGAGCGATACGACCCACAGGAAATTGAAGCCCAGCCTTGCTACTACGAGAAGTAGACTTCTTCGCCGCACCAGATCCAAGTTGTTTTCCCCGACCCGCCATTTCTACAACCCAAGAAAAAAAAATCTCTAGAGAGAAAAATAAAGTATGGACGGACGAAGCGTAACTGAGAATTTTCTATCGACAAAGAAAAACAATAATGAGTTTTAGCGAACCCGCCATCAGTATTAATATAGTGGAGAAGAAAGTACGCTGACCAATGATATGAGACTACATGGATCGACGATTCTGACCGTTAGATTGTTTTAAGTTGAAGGGTTACGATCTTAGTTTCGTGCTCCCACCGCTTTGTCATTTTCTTTTGGGTGGTTCTCCGATAATTTCAATGGATAGGTTTATTTATGGGCTAATTTGGGCTTACTAAATAGAAATCTCTCCTTTTTATTTAACACTATTCGGCCCAAAATTGTTTTCGTTGTATATATTTTCCTTTTCATCAAAAACCCAAAGTTGTAATGATTCAAGAAACACAACAAAAGTAGTCTTTTTATATTATTCAGCCCAAAATTCTTTTTTTTGGTCATACGACATACATTATGGTGGCTTAAATTCGGATGGTGAATTATATGTTTTTTTATAAGGGTGAATTATATGTTCTGATTGTTATAGTAATTCGTTTTAGCGGGTATCAAATTAAATTGATATCAATAAGCTATATTGTTTTAACTTTTAACTAGTCTGGTAGCATCTACGGTTTATCATTTTATAAGTGCTGAAAAGCCCACAAACCTTTTATCTTAGTAAGAAATCAAGTTTTTGGGAAGAAAATAAAAAGTTGAATTATAATTAGTCTGAAGACTCTTAAATCAAGTTATAATTTTGCTTTATCTCTCCAAATGTGATAACAAAGAAAGTGAGCCCAAGAGATATTCAAAAAAGTGCATGTCATGAGCGTGGTGGGATGGTCATGAAACCTTATAAGAAAATAAAAATAAAATTCGGTGGATCACACTTAAATTGGTCGTTAATGCAGGATGTAGAAATCTCTTTAATGCTTGAAATTCACAACATCATCATTATTCGTTTGATGACCAAAAAAACCATTATGAGTGTTACGAAAATTAAATGAAAAAAAGTAATTGGGAATTTATGAAAATAGACATCTTTTTAGATTATTGTGAAAATGAGATCTTTTTATACAAACTATGGATACAAAATGAATGTTTTGCACCACTATCCACTATCTTTTATATCTGTACACTAAGTTATAAACCCAAATGTGATTACTGTTTACAGAAATTTGAGATTTATATTGAATTATAAAATTACTTGAACTCAAAAGAATTCAAATTAAAAAAAAAAATCACTTTGAATATAAGTGGATATATATCAATTATCAAAAAATAAAAATAATAAGTGTTAATGTGTTATTAATATAAAAAAACGAAAGAGAAAGGGAAATTTGAGGCATTGTAGTCAACTCAAGGAGAATACAATGATATATCATATATGTCGTCTATATGTAAACTAAAATTCGATTCTAAAATTAAAAAATAAAATATATGCATATATGACTTTAAGCATTATTTGTATACAGCATCTTCTGCCTGATTGAAAAAGTGTCAATTTAATATCTCAATAGTACGTACTTCATCTCTAAACCAGTTAAATTTTATTTTGTACCCCTTGTTGGTATATATTGACAAATCAATACTTCCAAAAGAAATATGTTTCTTGACTCGAATGGTTGTTCAATTGACAAAACACATATCGTGGAAGTATCTTTTGGTCCGACAGTATGTGTAGATTTCAATATTTAAATACAATTTAAACTGCAAAACTATGCAAAATATTGGAAGCATTAGATTTGGGAAATGTGATATTGTACAGACTACAGACGTGTATGTTTAGAGTCAGAGGACAACCAAATCATACTGTGGCCTCGTGAGTCAAATAGTACCATGGATAGCTAAGTTACCTAAGTACGATAATTGTCGTCTTGATCATTCAGCGATGTTTTAGCCAAAAAAAAAAAAAAAAAAAAAAAAATCATTCAGCGATGATTGATATGTATCAAACAACATAAAAAAAATATTAGAAGCAAATATGATCACCATTCAAATTTCTTTATATTGGTTTCACACTATTTGCTCTATCCTTTTTACGTTAACCACATTTATTCCGACCTTATTCTGCTTGGTTTGTACTTTGCGTTTGCTGCATTCAAGACTTTTAATATAACCAACCATCAAACCATGTATCTTTTTTTTTTTTTTGATCAAAGAGTTATCAAACCATGTATCCTATACATATGAATTCAACAATGACGAAGAAAACAAATTACTGGAAGTCTAAACAATAGTTTTTTTGGGAGTAAGTTCCTTCATTAGTAAAATAATCTGAAATAATATATTCTTTATGTTAATCATACAAAAATTATTAGTAAATAATATTATAATATAACTAAACTGTTATAAATATATTTTGTCCTACATATCATTCATTAAACTTTTGTTCTACATAACATTAGTCTACAAATCATCAAGCGAATTTTGATCGTTCCTCACCAAAAAAAAATCTTCGAATTCATTTATTTTTTGACTTAAAAAAAAGGGTATTTCCAGTATTTAAATTAATAAATATTTAATTTTGAAATTTTTTTGAATTATGAGATATTTTTGCCACTTTGCTTTCAAATATGAAAATTCAGCCAATTTGTCCCTTTTTGTTTCCCCTTCTTAACTATAATCTATATCTCTCCCCAGAAAATGGAAAACTAAATTTCCATAAGAAGAAGGTTCTCCAATCCAAAAAATAGAAACTCTATAGAAACTCTGTAACATTCATTTCAAATTTTATTTTTCTTAATATTCTTTTTTTGGTCAAGTTCTTTTTGCAACTTCCTTCTCATATCCTCTAGAGATAGTGGAGCGAGGATAAAAAAAATGGAAGCTTCAAGCACAAGAAGCGAAAAGAAGACACAAGAAGATACTAAAAAGAAGAAGAAGCTGCCCAATGTTTGGTTCTCACTAAAGAAATCTCTCCCTTGCAAATCTGATGTTTCCGATGTCCACAACCCGAGATCCAGAAAAGAGCTCGCTACCATATCCACAAAGAGAACAGCCTCCTCTTCCGGCTTCGTCGGTGGCCGGTCCGGTTGTTCGAGATCCATAGCCAATCTCAAAGACGTAATCCACGGAAGCAAACAACATTTGGAGAAACCGCCTTGCTCTAGCCCTCGTTCTATTGGAAGCAACGAGTTTCTCAATCCCATTACTCACGAGGTTATCCTTAGCAGCTCCACATGCGAGCTCAGGATCACCGGAGCCACGGAATTCGTGGGGACTCTCAGGCCAGGGACGCCGGTGAATTACTCTTCTTCACGACGGAGCCAGCCGGAGAGAAAAGCGTCTTCTTTAGTTGTGGTTGAGAGAGCCCGGGAAGGATCAGGGTTTCACCAGACCAGGAGGGAGAGAGATTCCGCCATTAATGGAGACAATTCCTCTGTTTCTTGCCATAAATGCGGCGAGAAGTTTAGCAAACGCGAAGCTGCAGAAGCTCATCATCTCACCAAACACGCCGGTACATAACCAATCACATTGCAACAACTCAAAATTCCCCCAAACTTCGAATTTCAAAGTTTCTTACTTTTTAGCAAAGTTCGTAAATTTCAGTTTCGGATTTCAAAATTTCTTACTTTTTTAGTAAAGTTTGTAAATTTCGTCTTGGAATTTCACAATTAGGCTACAGAGTTTCTTAATTTTTAACCCAAATCTCAGTGACTGAGCTCATGGAAGGAGACTCGTCGAGGAAGATTGTGGAGATAATCTGCAGAACAAGCTGGTTAAAGACAGAAAATCAAGGCGGGAGAATCGATCGGATTCTGAAAGTACACAACATGCAAAAAACATTAGCCAGATTCGAGGAATACAGAGATACGGTGAAGATCAGAGCGAGCAAGCTACCGAAGAAACACTCAAGATGTATCGCCGACGGAAACGAGCTGCTCAGGTTCCACGGCACCACCGTCGCGTGTGCTTTGGGGATAAACGGGTCGACGAGTCTGTGTTCGTCGGAAAAATGCTGCGTTTGTCGGATCATACGGAACGGGTTCTCGGCAAAACGGGAGATGAATAACGGAGTCGGGGTTTTCACGGCGTCGACGAGCGAGAGGGCGTTCGAGTCAATTGTGACTGACGACGGTGTTTGTGATCGGAAGGCGTTGATCGTGTGTCGGGTGATCGCCGGGAGAGTTCATCGGCCGGTGGAGAATTTAGAGGAGAAGAGTGGGTTGTTGAATGGGTTTGATTCGTTGGCCGGTAAAGTTGGGTTGTACACAAATGTTGAGGAGCTTTATCTGCTCAATTCTCGAGCTTTGCTTCCTTGTTTTGTGCTAATTTGCAAACCTTAAATCAAATCAAACTTTTGAGTAAAGAAATGGGAAATTTTGGTTGATTGAACTGTAAAAGTGTTAAAGCAAAACCTCTAACAAAAACAGTTAATGGTTCAAAGCTTTTTCTAATTATTTACACTCTTATATAATTGCTTAAGATTGAACATGTCTTAAGCAAAGAAAAATATGTCTTCGGCTTGCTAGTTTGAGGGTTTCTTGTTACTTGGTTTCGATCTTCCATTTTCATACATAAAAGATGGTAAAATTCTTGTTTGGTAAATCGAATAAAATTGGGCATTTCTTCCTGAGTCTCTAGATTTTTGACAACGCATTTATTTACTTGAAAGCTCAAATTTTAAATGTAAAAAGCTTTCATCAGATTGATTTCAGACTGATCTCTTACTAAGAGGCTTTGTTTCACGGGTGGAGAATATTGGTAAATGCCAAATATTAAAAAGTTTGGAGGAAGAGATAAAATCATAAATTGATATTTATGCTCATTTTTCTATTTTGCCTACATTGTATGAGAAACTTTGTGGAGAGTACTTATGAACTCTAATAAATGAAAATGGATTTGGTGAATTTCTTTTTCCCCCACACAATCAACTAGCGGGTTCACCTGAACTAAAAAATATCCAATTTGAATCATAAAAGAAACAAAAAGGTCATAAAATTCTTGGCTTACTTACATCAAACATGCTACTACGGGTCATGCTTTTGTTTCTTATTGAAACAATGGGCGAACAAGAACAAAGAAGAACATAAATCGTAGCTACTAGCTAGCATAATGTTTTGAAAAGCAAAATGGTCCATACTATTTTTCAAATGCAATGAGACAGAGCTTGCATCAAAAGTAACGACACGAATGATGGATGCCACCAAAACAAAGAAGTTAAATTGTTGTTGATCTCACTGCTTGAGTTTGTGGTTCAAGGTAGGAAACTTAAAACTCATGGAAGCATCAATTGTTTGACGAACAATTGATTCAATACCATATTTGTATTCAAACCCCAACTCTCTTAACTTGTTTGAAGAAATTATAGGCTTCATACATTGCCTCTCTTCCTCGTCTTCATTTTCCCTATTAATCAAGAATAATAATTTTTAAAATTCTTTAAGAAGAATAGATAAAAGCACTGAAGATTGTAGAACTTACTTTTGAACTTTACAAAGGTACTCCTTAGAGAAGTGATGAAGCATCAACTCATGCATATCAATACTGTCAACACAACATATATATTGACCTTTAGCCTTTGGTTGTTCCATCAAAAACATATGCGCTCTGCAAATATCTTCAATGTGTACTAAAGCAATCGAACCCATTCTTTTGTTTACAGCTGATAATATCGCAAACAACTTTGAATCACCTGTTTTGTCATAATGTAAGTATCAAACTGCAGGTTAATTAAGCCTAACATTTTAACTTATACTTGTGATAATGGAAAAAGGAATTCTATACACACCTGTAATTGGGGACAAGAGAACTTGAACGCTTGATGGGACAAAAGGAGTAAGGAATGGACCTGAAACAGTAGTTGTAATGACTGAAACAAGATCCATTCCTCTCTCTTTTGCATACCTAAATGCTTCTTCCTCTGATACGAGCTTCGATAGTACATAAATCTGTCGCCCACACGAAGTTTAAACGCTTTAATGACGCTGAACAGTGAAATAATTGTAAGGTAATTAATCTAATTATAGTACTTTACCCATCCACTTGCTTGTGTTTTAAGAACATGATCAACATGAGCCTTGCAAGATTCATCCACGACAGATCTATTAATCCGTTCATTCTCATCTTTGGCAGTAAGAGTACTGATGGATGATGTGAATACAACTCTTTTGACTGACTTTGACTTTAGACAAGAACCAAGTACATTCCGTACGCCTTTTATTGCCGGATCTATGACTTTGCTCTGGACATAACTCTCTGCCCAACAAAACCCGGTTTGTTTCGGTTAACTTGAAATACTAACAGTTTGGTCCGGTTAACAGCGGTTTAGGAAATGTGAAGAAGATAAAAAATAAATCGGTGCAATGAAAAAAGGTCGTACCGAGATTGACGTGATTTGATGAGATATCAAACTCCATGGAAGCCGCGACATGGAAGATGCCGTCACAGCCCTTAACAGCGTCGTCGAAGCTGCCCTCATCTTGAAGATCCGCTTGGAATAATCTAAGCCGTTCATTTTCCTTCCATTTCGATTGAAAATATTGAGATTTTGCTGTCAATAGGAAAAAGCTTTTTAGTCTAACTATGAAGACTTCAAAGCAAATTTACAAAATAGTCCAAACTTTAGTCCGAATAACCAATTTATCCATAAGTATTTTAAAAAGGCTCTGTAAAGTACCTGAGATTCGATATTTAAATTCGATTGATTTTCACAAAGAAAGTTTGAAAACAAGAGAGAATACCAAGATCTCTGAGTGTGGCATGAACAGTGTAGCCTCCTTCGAGAAGAGACTTAACCAACCAAGAACCGATGTATCCACTGGCACCAGTCACGCAATACGTCGTCGTTTTGCTTTCCTCCATAATCTCCCTCTTCTTCTCTATTCTCTCTCTTCTTCTTCTCGAAATGCCAAAATGGGTTTACACTTTACAGAGTAAATTTATTAATTTTGGCTTGTAACGATAAATTATTTGTCTGTGCTGATTTAATATTGTATTTGTTTGTTTCTTTTGGTTTGGTGACAATTGGAAAACTACTAGACATACAGCTTTTTATCTTTTTTTGGCATATTATTATATTTGGTAAGATTGGATTGTATTGTGCGTTATTACACAATCATAGTGCATATGAATGTATAGTACTATCTGAAAATGCAATTAGAGAAGGAGCAAGATTTACTATACAACATCATTCTATAAGACGCAAGAAGAAAGTAATCTTAAAAAAAAAACTAAAAAGGAGAGCTATTGAAATCTACACTCGTGTGTTTTCTTTATCTTTGGCCTCCTTTGAATTTCCTTCCATTTTTTAAAAAACTGTTGATGTGTTTGTTCTGTCTTAGTGTCTTCTTCCACATCACATGGGAAGGTTTCTAACACATTGTAAAGGTCCCACTTAAGAGGGCTAGGTTAGGCTGGGCTGGGCTAGGCTAGGCATGGGCTGGTATAGGGCTGGCCGGGCCATTAACCTACACTTTATTCAGCCCTAAGAAAGATCAAATGCTATTTGGCTTACAGACATTATCAAATTACTCATTTCACGAATCATTGTAACATATCATTAGCACTATAATTTTCACAAATTTTCTTAAAACCTCAAATGCTTCAAAAAAACTTATCATACCTTAGAATCAATAAAATATTAGTCTTGATAAAAACCAGTTCAGAAATACACTCCTGTCAGTCCTTTAGGATGGACTTTGACTCACATTGATAACCCTATTATCTATACATACATGGACATGTGTATACATAGTCATACATATAATTGTAAATGTGCACAAGGTGATGATGAAGTGGTGGGTGGTGTCTTGTGAATAAAAAGGAGTAAAAGTTGGGTCTTACATAGACACAAATCTCTTCATGGGGACACTTTCCTTATCTTTTATACCCACTCATACGCACAATAACCACCAAACCTATAGTATATTCATTATTACAACCTCCGTATTTTAATAAGTGTCGTTTTAGAATTTTTATTTTTTTGAATTAGATGTCGTTTTCAAATTTCTATACAAAATTTATTACTTTTTAATGTTTTATGATATTAAAATACGGAGGGATTACTAAAGAATCTATGACTGCAACACACACCACGATTCACCAATAAAGGGAATATTATCTGGACAACCCAATTTAGAAACCATTTTCTTTTGAAAATGTTCCTTCTTATTATCATCATCGTCATCTTCTTAGTCTTCTTCCTCCAACTGATCGCACTAAGTGGACAGCCCAAGAGCTCTTCCCAACCACAACCACAACCACGACCACGACCAGTAAAGTAGTAACTTTTTTATTAGCAAAGATCCCCAAATAGATAATACGTGTCTTTTAGTTGATTTCCTTTCATTCATTTTTTATACCCTTCAATGATCCAATTTCAGGTTATTTATGGTTTTGTTGAATTTCATCTACATCGAATGAGTGGTGACCCAGTATGCAGTTCGACGAAGGGCTTGTTCTCTTTGTTTTCGACTGTAATTTATCGTTAAAATCAATTTTTTAAGGTTATAAATAAACTTAATATAAATCACAATTTTCAAGGTTATACTTATACTTATATCCCACATTAGAAAAAATGACATAATCTAATACATGCTATTTCATTCCTCAATTTATTATTTTTTGGGTCAAATTTTATTTATTAAATACCAAGTTTGTAAATTTAAATGAATCTCATAAGCTTGAAACTATACTAAGAGTTATATTGATTGGCATTAAACAAAAACAACAATTACTATACATATAAGTTTTTGTTTTTGGTTTTTAATAATTGAAAATGAGATCAGATCTTTAGTATCTGTTTATGCTTGGTTTTTTCTAGTCTTTAGTATCTGTTTATGTTTTGGCTTTGTATAATTTGGCTTCATGAATAAAGTTTACACTCTAGTGAAAAAAAAAAAAGATCAGATAGATTCGTCCTATTGAGAAGTTTAACGATACTTCATACCTGATAATGATATTGCTGGTTTTGGCGTAATGATAAACTTTCTAGAAATGTGGGGAGAGCATAGTAGAGTAAATAATTTAAGGATGGATTGTTTCGATGATTCCATGAACAAAATCCTTGCTTTTTTTTCCTAGGGTTAGTGCCCTTTTATTATTATTAATATGGTTGAAAAATATTCATTAAAAAAAATACAATATAACGAATTATTATAACAAAAAAATACGACATCATAAACTTGTCTAATTTGTCAAAACAATTTGTTTTTATTT
>OVAQ01001811.1:0-15642 GCA_900406345.1 Erysimum cheiri
CAGTGATACTTTGAAGGTTAAATATGTGATTTTTCCAAAATATTTTTGTTATATAGTTTCTGTATTAATTACTTTGAACTTTAGCCAAATTAAGCAAACTGTAATACATGGTAGATTTTATACTTTTATTAGGTAAAACAATAAATGATTTATAAATTGGTAAAAACAATTAAAAATTGTGGAAAAGGAATATAATAGATTTAACATTGAGAAAAGAAAATAGATTAGAAATAAAATAAGGAGATAAATTAAGGTGGAAAAAAATGAAGAATGGATCAGAAAAAGAACTGACATTGAAGCGAGCGAACTCAAGCTTGAGGTGTTTGACGAAGTGATCATGGCATTTCTCAAAAGCTCTTTCTTCATCTTCAACAAAGAAACTTTTGCTTGCTTTCCTAAAAAGCTGTCGATGTTCCTTTTGCGATTTCCCCAATGTGCTTATCAATGCGTTCTCATCAACTCCCATCCCTACGTAAATTTCCCCATTTTTCAATCTCAAATCCAAATCATTCTTGTCTTCCACATATCATATTGCGTGCGTAAAAAGATCTGACTTATAATTATAGTTACCTGAGATGGCTTCAGTGAGGCTTTCGAGATCGAGTGGAAGAGCCATTTTCTTGCAGTTTTGAGTTTTGAGTTTTGTTTTCTGCTTTGCTTTGGTTTATGCTGAAAGCTATGGAAGAGGGTCAAGCGTTTTATATGATCATTAAGGGTAATGTTGTGGTTTACGGAGAAAGAAAAGGGTACTTACGGTATTTAATATCATATTCAGACAAAGGCTAGGGGTATTGTTGTAACAAAGAGTAACGCTCATGAAATTTATTGCCTATGTTAAACACAACTGCACATTAGAAATGGAAATTACACTTCAGTAGTTCAAGACAAATTAAAACTTACAGTTTTTTTTGTCTTAACTGGAATTTATTAAGTTTGACCATTATTTAAAATGTACTTAAGGATAAGAATAGTTCCGACCAAAAAAAAAAAAAGGATAATAATAGTTTTTCTTTCTTGTACCAGTTTTTTAATTTTTATTTTACATTTTCAATTGGGCGTGGTGTAAATCTTTTTTTTTTTTTTTTTTGTTTAANAAAGGACTTTCAATTAAAATGCATAAAAGTAATACAAATATATGATTTTTTAGATCATATAGTTTTTGAAAGTAGAGAAATAAAATATCATATAATCAAGCAGATTTTAAAGAAAGAAAGATAGAGCTAATGAAAAGTTAAATTCTCTAGCTATTTTTGATCGATTATCCTACACCACCGCATCCACCACTACCACGCTTACCTCGTCCTACTGCGTGGTGTAAATCTTGCATTTTAGGAAAATTGCAATAAAAAAAAAACTATATATTTCTAGGTTCTGACAAAAAAATACTAGTATTACGCTTTTAGAACAATGAGTTAACATTATGTATCCAAATTTCTCAAAATTAAATGCAAAGAGCATCTTCCTACTCAATAGTTCAAGCAAACGGAAATTACACTCTCACGTAGACAGGTTATATGGGGCGTAGGCCTCCGTGCTTTGCACAAAGTGAGTAAATCTTCAACTTATGATGGTCACGAATTAAATTAATGGCTCAGGAATCGACTGGTCATATATAATTAAGATTAAGATCCATGTAGATCTTTGAAATAGATCCAATCTGAGTTAGAAGACAAGTAAAAGTCAACTACGTGCAATCCCACTGAATCTTAGACGAATAACGATATATCAATATATATATATATAGTTGTTTACTTGTTTTGGTGCCAAAACATCGTAATTACTTTCTTTTTTTTTTTTTTTTTTTTCTTCCAAATAATTTTCAGTTGGAAAATAATAAAAAAAGCTCGAAGATCATGGCAAAGGAGACATCATAATCTGCTTCTCTGTTTTTTTTACCCTTTATCTCTTATTCTCTTAGATTAATACGTACATTATTGGAAAAGATTTCAATGAATTCTTATGTCCAGACTGTCCCATTTCATAAATGATATATGTACGTAATTGATTAAAAAAGAATTGAGTAGATGAGAAGCCTTAGTCGCATTTGCTTCAATATTTTAAGACTAATATTTATATATATTCAACAAGTATCACATGGTTTTTATAAAATTATTGCTCAATATCTGTCATTGACATTGTGTACAACCACTTCTTGCCTTATCTACATGTGTCGCTTAACCAAAAAAATAATTTGGTCAAGCAATCCGAATCCGATTATATATACTTTTAGAACTACTATAAGAGATTTATATATATCAAAACGTGTTTTGTTCAACTTTAGCTGACGCTTTAGCTTGTTCCTCCATAATTCAATTTTCAACAGCTCACATTTTAAGTATATCAGCAACCCTTTCAGCAAGTTATTCGAGCGCTATATTTATATATACACTAAATATTTTATTGTGTTCTAGACTTGCGTATATCGAATACATGCCATGATTCTTAATAATAATATAATGTGAATATTAGTCAGATACCTTACTGGCTTACTCATTAAAAAATGTTACAAGATTATGAGTTTTTGACACGACTCACTTATTGAAACGAAGAAAGAGGTTAACCATTGATCAACCTACGTGTGGACGTCGGCACTTTGGCGTCAGGGTTCAATACTTCAATTCACATTTGTATACATTAGGATCATTAACGTAAGAAGCTAGACATATTTAAATACTAGCAAATTAATCTATATGGAACTATAGATATTAGCAGTAACAATAAAATATGTACGTTATGTAAGTGTTTTTATCTACTACACACGAATCTCCATCTGATGGTAAGGGTTACACAAAATATTTGTATAGGAAATAAACTGAAACAAACTTAAAACATATTGCATAAACTACGTCGAAGAACAATCTCGTTGTTGTAGATCAGGAAGAAACAATAATTTGAAAACAAAATTTCTAAAAAAAAAACTGTTGAGTAAAATGCTAATTCATCATTTAAAAAGAAAATTGACAAGATCACGTTTTACACGACGAGACGACTTGTAATGATTTGGAGGACAGCTGTGCTGAGACGTATCATTTGCATTTCGCTATCTATTTATTTGATTTGGTTAAACTTATATGTCACTCATAAGATCCCATCATGTTCCTTATCTTAAATATTATTTATGTCGCGCACATGCATGTCACACAGTGACACAGATAGTTGACTACAATCTATGTTTAACATAATACGGTTTCACTTATGGTGAGAATGGTAATCAAATTAAAAGGAAGGAAAATAAGTGAAACCGTATTATGTTAATCCGCCATAATCTGCAAACTAAATAACACATTCAATTTTATTCAGAAATCTCGTAAAATTTGACATGACTCTTTAGAATTTTTTTTAATTAACATATTATTTATTAAACTTAACTATTGCGAGAATATACCTTTATATATATATACAACTAGCTCATTAGCATCTTAAATATATCTAGTTTTTAAGTCCCACAAATATTATTTATATGCCCATAAATATTGTTAAATTTTTAGTACTTAATATATTCAATTATTTTAATTTCTATTCTCGCTTTTTATGAGTTGGTGTCTTTTTTTTTGTAACTACTACATTATAACATACTATATCAAATTTTTTATTTTATAAATTCTTAACTTCCTCATCAAACCCATTTATTTTTTTCATAAATTTATTTTTCCTTTGTCCATTTATTTGCAACCATACAAAACAATTTATTGATCTTGCCATTGATTTACTCCTTGGAGTTGAGTACAATCTCCCTCCATCATATATAAACCCATCTATACCTAAATAACTAATACCCTTTAGTCCTTTACACACACTAAATGCAAGCCATGTAACCGAGCTTTACATTCGGCTTAAAGCCTTAAAAGCGGAGACATTGCTTTTCCGATCCAGCCAAACAGAACTGGCTTTAAGAATCTCGAACAACCCAACATCATGTAGTCACCTCTTTTGCTTTCCATATATCTTATTTTGTCTTTTATTGAGAAAAAAAAACAACATATATATATATATATATATATATATATATATATATCTTTCTTTTCTATCGAATATGACTATAAATATTAAAGATACAATATGAAGAAGCGCACATGTTACTAAAGCACCTTAATGACCTAATCAAAAAGTATCTTTGTTAGACTTATGAGTTAAGTTAAACTTTTATCCTAATTAGGAGTTCTTTCTTGGGTTGATGGGTTCATTGGGGAGTATTGGGTAAATTGTGCAAATAGTAATCGAACGAGGACTAACTGAGCAATATATAACTAATATTGGACCCAATTTATTGTCCTCAAAACTAAAAACTCGTCAGAAATAGGTTAATTACGTCATTACAGTTACGTCTTGGGGGTATTTATGTCAAACAACATCCCCTGCAACATAATTACACCTATAGTAAGTAAATATAACTCCGCCTTGACCAAAAAAAAAACGGCTCTCCAAATTGAAACAAAAGAAGAGAGAGAGAGAGAGAGAAACTCCGAAATGGCCACCATTAGAGTACCAGACCAAGTTCCTTCTCCAGCTGAGGATTCTGAAACTCTCAAACAAGCTTTTCGAGGTACGTTTAATCAATTTTCTGCATTCATAGATAGACGCTAGCATTTCTGTGATTCGATGCATTAAGAAATAAATCTCTGAATCAAATTTTGCTCAAATTTTTTGGTAGGATGGGGAACAGATGAGAAGGCGGTTATACGCGTTTTAGGAAAAAGAAACGAGAGCCAAAGAAGGAGAATCAGAGAAAGTTACAAAGAGATTTACGGCAAAGATCTTATCGATGAGCTCACCTCTGAGTTGTCTAGTGATTTCATGGTATTACAGAACATTTTTAAAAGATTTGTAATGTAAGAGACTTAGAAGATTGGAGAAATTTTGTAAAAGATGTGATTGATTTGATTTGCAGAAAGCTGTGGTCTCGTGGACGTATGATCCAGCAGAGAGAGACGCAAGGCTTGTGAACAAGATTTTGAATAAGGAGAAGAAGAAGAAAAGCTTAGAGAATTTGAAGGTTATTGTAGAGATCTCTTGCACAACTTCTCCAAACCATTTGATTGCTGTGAGGAAAGCTTATTGTTCTCTCTTTGACTTATCTCTTGAAGAACACATTGCTTCTTCTCTGCCTTTTCCTACTGCAAAGGTCATTTCATTCATTATTTTTCAAAAATTGGATTATATCTTTGAGTTTGTTTGGCCTCATGAGAAGCTTAAATGTGATGACTTTGTTTGTGTAAAATTTACAGTTACTGGTGACATTGGCAAGTACATTCAGATATGACAAAGATAAGACTGATGCAGAAGTAGCTACTATTGAGGCAGCTATGCTACGTGAAGCCATAGAAAAGAAGCAATTAGATCATGATCATGTCCTGTACATATTAGGAACGCGTAGTGTCTATCAGCTGAGGGAAACTTTTGTTGCCTACAAGAAGAATTATGGCAACACAATTGATAAGGTTCAGAATCATGGTTTGGTTTGGTAACTCTGGTTTAGTTCATAAGTTTGATTTTCTTTTCCTGGAAATTATTACATGTTGGGTTGTATGGAACAGGATGTTAGTGGATGTCCAGGAGACGCTGATCTGAGAAGTCTATTGCAGTTGGCAATCTTTTGCATCGATACTCCTGAGAAACATTTTGCAAAGGTACTAAACAGTACTTCAGCATGGTAGACTAAAAAATATGTTGAAGAAGGTGTTTGTTCCTCAAGTTTGGTGTTATTTGACAGGTTGTAAGAGATTCGATTGAGGGTTTTGGAACAGATGAGGATTCGTTGACAAGAGCGGTTGTGACGCGTGCAGAGATCGATATGATGAAAGTAAGAGGAGAGTATTTCAACATGTATAATACAAGCATGGATAACGCTATTATTGGTGATATTTCTGGACACTACAAGGACTTCCTCATCACCTTACTTGGATCCAAAATCTGATCTTCTCTTTCCTTCGTTTTTTCTTTCTTTCAGTTTTTATATTCTTGGCTTCGCTTGTGACTTGTGTAATCAATGCTTTGTTTTCCAACTCTGGTCTGGATTGTTTAAAAATAAATGATTTTTCTCATGATTCTTAAATTTTAAATAGAATCAAATCTACTTTGAATTTTGTTTTCATAATACTTAAAAGAAAAAAACAAAGGAGTCAAACGGCTTACACACAGATCATCACCTCTGCTCGGCTTTATTCTTGACTATGTAGTGAAACGGTTAAGCGTATGTAAAAGACTGATCATACCCTTTTGTATAACGACTATCCTCTCTGTCTGGTCAGCTGAGTTCAACCTTGTTTTTGAGGATTAAGACAAACCTGTGTCACATTATTACTCTCATGAATAAAATAATTTTACTTGAAATCACGTACCAAAGATGAAGGATAAGGCAGCTTGAAAACTCAAATAGAAGTTACAAAAAGTAGGTGAGGAAGGAATTGTCAGACAATGCTACTTTATCCCTCATGTCATGTATCACTTTGCCAGAATTTACTCAAATTCAGTAAAAATATCTTACAGTAGCAACAAATTCCCTCATGGCCCTCATGTTTCAAACATCAACTCACTTGTCACCCTCCTAGTGGTTAAATTTGAAATTCCGAGTTTGATTTGTTCTAATTCTCATCAGCCTTTCCATTCTCAGTGCTAAATCCATTATTGTCCACCTCCATTCCAACCACCTCCTTCGATGATTCACTGTCTATGTCTGGAGCTTGGTTTAGCTGCTGCATATTTTTCTCAGATTCATCACCATCTACAGCTCCTACTACTGAATCACTCTCCATGTCGTGATTACCATCTTCCATCTGTGGCATGTTGTTCTGGTATTGCTCATATACTCCTTGTGCCTATCCAATGCATGAAACATGTCAGTTTCCAAACAAACAAAATTTGTTATCCAAGCAAGCAGTTTGTATCGTTACCTGGTACAACTGGTTCATCTTAACCTGAACTATGTGTGCCATCTCTTCAACATCACGAACAAGATGAGGATTTCCAACTTCCTCCACTGCACGATCTGTATAAGCTGTGTTCTCACTAAGCTCGAGTCCGAGCCGATCAGGTCTTTGTAGAAGAAGTTGAAACGTTGGTTGCAGCTCATAGCATTGTTCAAAGAGAGAACGGCGGCAGAACACATACAAACCGAGCCGAGCACGTGACATTGCAACTACCAACCTTCTTACATCACGTAGATGACCTACAAAGCGTGTCCGTACAAGAGACAGCAAAATAAAATCATTCTGTTGTCCTTGGAACTTGTCCACTGTAGTTACCTGAGGAAACAAAATCAGACAGTCAAATCACAAAACTAACTCTCAGAAACCTCTCTAAGGGTAAGGGGGCATATAATACCAGAGAAACAAATCCCAAACCTAAATGCCTAACCGAGATAAAACCAAAATGTCTTTATTCTATAATACACAAAATGTATTATCATACTCACTCTTATTCCTACAAGTAAATTATAATATGATCCCTATCATATTAACATCTAATAAAAACTTGAGTAGGATATTTTACCTTGCTTGGCGGGCCAATGAAAGGATAGGGAACACATCGACGGTTGATAACATCACGAATTAAGAGCTTCTGACCATTATATGTTGTCAATATTGATATCTTATTCGCAGGATACCCTAACAATCTCATGTATATATAGACACTGACGATATATTCAGCTTCCCCCTGATTTTGATAAAACCATGGAGACGGTGTGGATTCTCCTTTCCCCTCATAATCAGGCACATTCACCAACTGATATTCATATGACAATCCAGCATTTGCTCTTTGGAAGATGGGTGCTTCCTTAACAATGGAAAGGTCTCCCAAATCTCTGTATCTCCAGTTGTAGAGTTTGGCTAAGCTTGGCCTGGCTCTTCCTTGAGCATTGAGCTCTATATAAGGAATACCAAGACGAACAAACCTCGTAAACAAACTCTGATCCATGTGACTATATTTCTGGAAAGCCATATTCTTCACTACGGGGGGTAGCTGGTGGTGATCACCAATCAATATACAGCGCTTGAGTCGTGCATGGCCATCTTCTTGCCTCTGAAGCAACATTGGTATGAAAGTCTCAATTTCCAAAATCTGAGCACTTTCTTCCATCAATAAGTTATCATATTTGAACCCCAACTGAAGAAAATCTCTCCTCTTTAATGCTGCATGGGTACACGTCATTGCTACAATCTTCGCTTGTTTGGTCATCAGGTAATTTGCTCTATCAGCAGTTGACTTGAGTAGTTCAAAGGCCCTACACTCTTCTAGCTCTTGGAACACAGTCTTGAGATGAGAGAAACAACCTTTAGCCGCCCTCATGTCCTTCTCAAATGACTCCCCACTAAATACAGGTTTCGGGGTGTCTGAGAAGAAATCTTTGAATGGGAAGCGATCTCGAACGAAAGATTGATTGTTTTCATTTCCTGCACAAGCAGCGAGAAATAGCTCCCAGCGCGAGTATACATGAAGCAACCAGAAATACCCAGCTGTTTCACAAGTATATCCTACATCCTCTGGCAGCTGAAGAGATCTTGCTAGTCTCTCAACCTCGTTGAGCAGTTCCAGACGCCGAACAAGCATGGCATTGACACGGCCTTGTCTGCTAAAGTCAAGATCAGTGGCAAGCTCTTGTTCACCTTGACCCAAACGAAGTAGATACCGCGCTGGTACATCCCTCTGAAAATACAAAATCCATGTAGCATTTGTCTCTCAGAACCCCGTAAGACATGTGAACCATAAAATATTACTCCAAATATTACTCCATCTAATAACAAAAGCAAAGAAGATGCCAGTAGTACCTCCATTATCTTCTCAAAAAGATCATTCAGAGCCTGATTTGAATGAGTGATGATTAAGGTCCTCTGAGAAGGACAGTTGTGATATAAAACATTCAAGATTTGCACTGCTGTATCAGTCTTTCCGGTACCCGGTGGACCAACCACCATAGTTAGTCCAGGCTGAATACCAGAGATAATTGCTCCAACCTGCAGGAAAAGAGTAGGCATAGACATGGTTTAAATTCCCAATTGCAAAAAAGATCAATATCTTGTATCCAAACCATATGTTTTGGTATATTTTCTCAAAGTGAAGGTCCCATCATGAGGGAACAAAAAATGCTTTTGAACATTAGGTAAAACTTTCTACAAATAAAATAGAATGGCATGGGAACAATGTTGTTCCACTCATATCGATCAATGAGACAATAATAAACCAAACGCTTTACTATACAATGGAAAGAACAGGCGCAAAATTTTATGTATCAAGTGTCAGGTATCAAACACAATAAGGCGACATAAAGATGAAGAATATTATTTTCGTATGACTTGATTATACTGTAAGAGTATAAGGATTCTAAGATGATAAATTTCTCATCATTCAAAGCAAATAGCAAGAATAACGAAAGTTGACAAGTATAGCCAGTACAATTATGTAAAAACCAAATTAGCATATTGCGCTTAGGATATAGAAATAAGTAGTACCTGCGTAGGTGTAAATTTAACTGAGTTCTGCTTCGGCTGGTCCTGAGGATAAGGCCCTGGGTCAGGTGGGGTATATGCCTCAACAATAAGTTTCTCCTCTGGAGAGGCATTCACCATATTAAGATTGTCTGCTGGATTGGCTTCAGATATCTTGTTTCCAGAAAGAGCAGCATTTCCTTTTAGTGTCTTTGGAAGAGTGATTCGAAACGGAGGCATTGGATCCAGAGCTTCAGCACCTTCAGCATTGATGAAAGATACCTAATATGCACAAATTATAAGAGACATGGGAAACGAACCAGCTCTAGATCACATCATATACCAAGAAAATAGTTACTAACCTCATAATCTGGAAAACTTTCACTGAGATGATTTGCATTAAGGAAAGTATCTTTAAAGTCCACTGTTTCCAACAGATTAGGCATATTAGGCCATTGTGCAGCAGAAGGGTTGCCATACCCAAGAAAAACATTATGCAACCACTCCGGCACAATACAATATTCATTCATGAGATCTCTGATAGATTCTAGAATAGCCTTGAAGTTGTTCTCTTTTGGTTTCCTCCTCATTAGCACATTAAATGTGCTATACACATCCTCAGCACCTTTTTCAGCAATGTCTGTAACATCTATGTGGTACTGCGCAGCATCTAAAGCGACAGTCACAGTCCTCATTTCACCTTTTGGGGGCTTCCATTCATCCCGTTTAACTCTTCCAGTAAAATCATTCATCAGATTACCCTCCTCATCACGGATATCGACGATTTCACAACCACGAACATACTGAAGCCCGAGCCTCTGTGGAACTGTAGCTTTATCAGCTTCATCTGAACCTAATGACTCAAATGAAGGGCGTATACAGAGCAAAAACAATACATCATGCTCTTTAAGGGAATTCCATTCAGATCTTATCTGTGATCTGTAACTCTTAATACTGAAAGTAACTTCTGCAGTCACAGATGAAGGCTTCTCTTCTCCAATATTAGGCTGTTTCACCTGAGCGATTTTGAAATCATTAATTGGAACCGCCATTCGTGACCAACCACGAAAAGCAGTGTCTCCCTCGTTATTTATGTGCGCAAGAAGATGTGGTACAGCTTCTTGTATATCTTCACGAATCTCATAGGTGGATTCTAGACGGAAGAGGTTGAAGTTTCTAAGGAGATAATCATGGAGTGTTAGAAACTGAAGATTAAGCTTTGGAAGAGCAAGGCAACCTTCCCCAGAATAGTTAATGCTTGGAATAACACTTTCGTCCCACATGATTTGCTCATTTGGGTACAAAGGCAGAGCGTTTATGGCTTCTTTCTGAGACTGTTGCTTCTCAAAAGAGGAGACAACGACCTCAGTCAGAAAATCCTTACTATCTGCCCAAGGATCATGTTTTGAAACCAGTTTGAGCTGCACAAAAGCAAATGAAAATGAGAACCAATGTAGGTGGCAAGGTGTATATTTGTCGTAAGTGAATCTGTAAGGCAAACAGAGGTATATTTTTTTAAAAACTAAAGATTAGCAACAGCAAGAAGCAAATGCAGTTACATATTTCCTTTCCAATTCCACCGACACAAATAAATCTCTCCACTGATTTCTCACGCTACTCTGCGTAATACTGTAATGGGAATTCACACAAGTAGATATATAACGTTTACATTTGTGTCAACCCATAGATCTTTTAGCATGACAACTTAGACTTTGTATTGCACTTTTGTTAACCATTTTGCCAATGATATTCACTGAAGCATACAACTATACGACCCTTAGCAAAATGAAACTGGCAGAAAAGATATGATCATCATAGAATTGTCTCAGAAAAATTACATTATGATATCCTGAATTCCCATGCAGAGTTTGTACTTAGATGCACAAAGTTAATATTTTTCACATGTGAACCTACAAGAATAAGCTTTCCAGATATATATACCTTTGAGCAGACAACATCCCTTAAATCTTCAAGAGAAAGCACCGATAATCTCCTCCGAAGATCAGAACTCTTGTGAACCGAACCAATGTTAGCCAAAGACAGATCCCGCAACTGAAGCAAACCAGATAACAACAAATGTGAGAATTCAGAGAAGAGTTCCCCAAAAAATATTAGAGAATAAGGAAGAAAGAAGATCCAAAACTACCTAGTACACAAAACTACCTATCTATTAATTAACCATGATTACCAGGACAATACCTTAGGTATTTTCTTAAAGGCAAGTAGCTGAAACGCCCTAAAACGATCATAATGAGATTCAAGTGCTTCATCATCAGTTAATTGTGTTCCATCATGATCCTTTATCTCAAACTTTTCGTAGAACTGTAACAAGTCAACTAGTTGGGCGAAAAGCTTCCCCTTTTCATGTTTGTATAGGGCACTTAGTCGACATTTGGCAACAACTGCTATATCCGCCACAAGAGGTCTTAGGTATCTGTAATAATCAAGATGAAGAGATGGAGAAAGGCAAATAAAGGTCCAGTAAATGAATGGTACAGAAATGGACAGTATAGAATGATCCAGCATATCAAGACTAAGACCTAGATATTATTAGGAACAAAAAAGGAACCTATAATGCAGAATACAGGTTTTGATATTTTAGTCTGCAAATAACTTGCATAGAAGCCCTGGAGGGAAATATTAATACCTTCTTGTTGGAAGTTGGTTCAGCATGTCAATGAGAAATTCCATGAATCTCTCACAGTATAAGACAGAAGAATCATTGACCAATTGAGATCCAGCAGTATCATCAACCTCATCCGCAAAAACCCCATGATCAAGCACCTGAAAAGAACGTTATGAATTATGCATAACTATGTAAAAGATATATTTGACAAATATAGACCACTAAAACCAAATAAAAACAGGCCTATATACCTCGACAAATTCTTCTATTAGGCCTCGAACAAAATTTGCTTCCGGTGATGAGGATAGATCAAATTTCTCTCCCTTTGACTTTGCCTCAGCTGCCCATTTCGTTGATGACCTCTTCCATTTTTTTATTAGATCACGTTGAAGGCAGAGCTCCATCTACAATTGTGAGAATCAATGATGATATCAGAGAGCAACTACAAAAACATCTCATTATCCTTAACAAAATCTGTATGAAGGTATCCCCACCTGGAAACGTCCATAAGACAAACTGTGCCAAGATTTTAATCCAGCTAGACTTAGAACAATCTCATTAACCACCGCGTCTTCCAAACTCTGTAACATTACGCAGTTCAGGATATTGAAGAAAACAAATATAGCAAAAGGATATAAATTGCATACAAACGTGAACAAAAAGGTTGTCCGCGTGAAATAAAAATCTTGACAGACAATTTTACTGAGTAGCACATAGTTATAGTGTCCGGGACTACTGCTTACTATATCCATGCATGTATTTTCTGATTTTGAGCCATGTGCAGCAACATTCTAAAATACTTCCGCTACCTATAAAGCAAAATTCTATGCAAGAAAAAAAAGAACAAACCTGGAAAGCATTAATCATGAAGACCACATAATTTGTCTTCTCAGCAATAGTCAAGTCTCTCCCCTACAATAATAAGCAAAAGACAACATGAATATACGATTGGTTTAACAACTGGTGATTATCTCAAACAGGAACAACACTATAATCATAAAAGAAAAACAAAACAAAAGGTAGACCACAAACCTCTTTAAGGCGAAGAACCTTCTGAAGAAACTTTTTGAATAGATCGTCCCGATCATGAAAGCAAATCCAAGCTGCCACATTCTCCCGGAACTACAAAGCGTAAAGCAATGTCAGACTTCACTATTTACCATTCCCAATACTGATTCATCAATTTATCAATAGTCAAATACGAAAGAGAGCAAGATTAGTTACCTTCTCGTTAATCATAAGAATCATAGACATGACATGCTCGAACGTAGCTGTCTCAGGATCAAAATTCGGCCATAGATAGTTCTCCAAGTACTGACTCACTTCCAGAATCATGACTCGCTGAAGTGGAACCGGTTTACGACCACTAGTTACCTTAAGCTCCGTCACATAAATCTCCTTCACCACCTCCGGATCGAACGGTTTCTCCGGTAGCTTGCCTCCAGTCTTAATCCAGCTCTCCTCAGCAATTCTCGTCAACCTATCTTGCTGAATCTCCGATAAAGTGATGGAGCTCGACAAATTGGATCCAGGCTTTGCCTCTAATGGCTTCTCAGCAGGATGGCTAGGTAACTCCAATGGATACTCAGCCACTCTGTGGCGCTTGAAGTCGTACGTGCCAGTTCCATAGACCTTCGTCATTTCTCACGCGAAAGCTTGTTGTTCGAGAGAAGCGAGAATCAAGACATATAGAGAAGGAAGAGGTTCAGAGAGTGGAGAAGAGTAAGTTGGGATTTTTAGGGCTTAACCCTCGCGAAGGTGAATGTCGACGACGTCCAAGATAAAGGCGGTGTTTACGACCCGACCCGACCCGACCCGACCCGACCCACCCTAGTTTAGTTACAGCTTGACTTGGGCCGAGATTGAGCTAGGCCTTGAATTGTTTTTAGTCTGGATTGGATCCAGCAATAATCTTAGGAGGAAAAAAATAAAAAATTAAAAAAAACGGCAGCCACGAGTGAACCGAACCAAACCAAACCAAACCAAAAAGAGGAACTGAGCTATGCGCTTCAGTGACCAATGATGAAATGGATGGGTGGTGATGTTGCAGCCACGAGTCTGTGATACCTTACCACTCCAAAAAATGGCTAACCAGCTCTTCTCTCCACCAAACCATGGCTTCTTTCAACCACTCTTGGCTCTCATCCCCACTCACCGAAACGCCCACTTTCTTCTTGTCTCCATCTCCACAACCAAAATCCTTGAAACTCTCTGTTTTCCGAACTCGGAGCAACACGTCTTCGCCGGACAGCTCGTCGGAGGTTGAGCTCGTCGTGGATCCCGTGAAGCTCGCATTGAAGAAAGCCGAAGCTTATAAGAAATCGAAATCGGAGCAAAAGGAAGGAGAGAAAAATGCAGGCGACGAGGAATTGCCGCTCTCGGTTAAAGCGGCTATGCAAAAAGCCAATGATTATAAGAAACGGAAAGGGCTTGGCACTGATGGTGTCGACGAGGCTCAACCCAGTTCAGTAAAACCATATCTTGCATAATTTCTTCCAACTTTCTTCGCTTTGAGTAGAACAATGCCACTTTTCCAATAGGCTTTAGTATCATTCATGTGTTTTCCGTTCCTTAAAAGATTGGTTTTTTATTGGAATTAGGAGTAAAGTCTTTGAATTTTAGCTGTATCAATGGAGAGTTGTTCTTTATGTTTGACATTCAAGTGCTTGTTTGATGTATATTTGATTTGACATTCAAATATGTTACAACTTCAATCAAAACTTGATCTCGAGATCTTGATTTCTAATTGGTTTCAGGTAGTACAGAGAAAAGTTTTGTTAGATCATCAAATAAGGTTGATGAAGATATTGATGGTAAGAAGAAAGAGTTGAAAGTCTCCAGCATTGATTTCATTGGGCTTGGCTTTGCTGATAAGAAGAGTACAAGGGGACTTCCAGCGGGACTTGTTCCTGTTATTGACTATCTTCCTGAAGGAGACTTACCTGAGGTGGAGTTTATTGTTGGTGATAAAACAAGATTTGCTAAGAAAGAAAAGGAGGTGGAGCAAGAAGGAGACGGTAACTCTGATGTATATAAGCCCAAAGTTTCTACGTGGGGAGTTTTCCCAAGACCTAGCAACATCTCTAAGACGGTATGTGATTGGCCCATCTAAAGATATGTGCTGGATTACTTTGTTCAAAAACCCTGAGGGGGAAGAAGTTACTTGTCCAATGTTGTTAAGATAGGGTCTACAGAACCATTTACTCCAGATATTTAGAGGTAGAAGTACCAGAAAGGTTTCATTTAGATCTCTTATCATTTAGTCCACTGTGAAATATGATGCAACCAAAGTGACTTGTTGGCGTATTTTCCTCTAGCAACAAGTACATTCTGGACTGTTGGCTATGGTATAAAAACTTACTTAGCATTCTGAACTATGAAAAAAATAGTTCTTTGAATTGTTTGAGTAATTCATTTCTTCTTGATGGTCTGCAAAATTCCTTCAACAGATTTCCCTCGTTTTAAGCTAGATGATAAGTAAATGCATGTATATGTCAACACTATGTTCTCCAAGTAGCACTTGTACTAAGTGTCCGAACAACTTGAACCTCTAAAACTAATCCATTCTTGCTCATGAGCTTGGGGTCAATTTTG
>OVAQ01001812.1:0-12108 GCA_900406345.1 Erysimum cheiri
TATATATATATATATATATATATATATATATATATATATCGTATATATACGCGAGAACGTGTGTGTGTGTGTGTGTTTGTCTGAATACACAAACAACTCACAGAATGCATACATGTGAATGATGTAGTGTAGAGAAAGAAAACCAATCTATGCATAACCAACACCAAAAGGAATATTCGATTACTTATTCGATTCGCTGAAATATATCGCACAAAAAAGACGTCAAAAAGAAACATAGATCCCACTTCAACTGTATTTTCTCTGTTTTGAGTTGATTATACTAATTACAAAAGCAAACTTTATAGTACAAAAAAGCATGTATCATCACTTTGCAATAACTTTTTTCAAGTTTCACTACTCGTGTCACATGCACTTTCTATAAAACCCTCTTCATATACCTTTCACAACTTATGTTCGCCATCTCTCACCCGGAAGCATGACTAACAATAGGAGTAAAGGCGAGCTAATATCTCAAGACGAAGATCTTCTGGTTAGTCGTTTACTGATGGTTATTATCATTCTTTTCTTGGCTTCTATTCTTTTAATAATTATGATTGTTCTTCTGATCTTGTCCTGAACCAGGATAAGGGATCACCGACAGCTACTATAGGGTATACCAGTAAGAAGAATTGATGAACATTTTCGGGCAAGAGAGATCGAGATTTTGACCAGCTTGAAAACGTAGGTGTTGGTCCACGGCAACCACAATGGACAATAGTTGAACATTATGTATCTTTCTCTTTGACCGGGCAACTTCGGAATCTTTGGCAATGTTTCTCTTGATTTTAATTTCTGTTATTGTTGATCTATCTATTTGTAGTATCTCTTCTTGTTATATTGGGTGAACTGAACATTTTCCTCGTTTCGCCCTAATATATTTTGTTTGATGAGCTAAGCAACACATATATTTCGATCGGCAGAAGAAATAACTTTTAACTCGATCAAAATGCACACTTGATGGAAGGTGGAAAAATCCACTATGAACAGGATTTGATCTGATTGATCGTGTTATGAAAATTTTAGAGAAGAGAGAGAAAGTAACAACTTACGAGACGAAAGAATCTTCCACGTTGCTCTGTTCTGCTTTCTCTGCTTCTTAAATCTTAACGGCTCTGTTAACAAAACAGAAGTGGATTGGGCCTGGCCCATATGTATTAAGTCACTCCTTAAGCCCAAAGTCATTATACCGCCGATTGAACCGGAGCATACAGAGGACCAAAACCTACATTAAGCACCATCATTCATTGCATATATGTTTGTCAAGCGTTTAAATTAGAGTAACAAATTAATCTTTTTGTCTTCTTTTTCACGGTTAAGTAATAATATATAGGTCGTTAAGTGTGGGTATTGACTCCAGTTTCTTCGGTCTTGAACTTAACAAGAGGGGAGACTCTGAATTCTGATTCAGCTTGAGTATTATGGTCTCAAGCTTTCAAACAGAAAACAGAGTCATAAGCTTTTTTTTTTTTTTTTTTTTTTTTTTTTTTTTTTTTTTTATTAATATGGATCTGGATTTATTTCTGCAAGAGAAAGTTGTAGTTACAACATTGTCTTTGATTGGCTAGAACATTGTTTTCATTGGCCCAAAAAAAAGAGCGTGGTTGTTTTTTCTTGTTTTGTTCACAATAATTTTTTTGTTCTAACTATCTTCCTTTCCTTTACACATTTTGGGAAAGGAATAAAGGCTTCCGACAAAGCAAAGGGGAATTAATCATTGATTAAAGTGAAGATAAATTTATTTCTCTATTCAAGAAGAACTTCTAGGCTTTAGCTCAGCAAATGTAGTAGTAATGTACAGTATTAATGATGAATGATGCCTACAATCTCAAATCGTTTTTTTTCTTCTGTACTAGTAAAACTGAATAGTTTACATGTGAATAAGAATGTTGATTTTGTATTAACTATATTGAAACCAACTTCCCTTTCTTTATTTTCTTGTGTAAATATATATAATGGTAATATTTGCATGTGAATGATATACTGTACTAGTTGATTATATATACGACAAATTCACAGGTAAATTGGAAAGAAAAACTTATATGTGATTGATAGTTATAAACATCCAAAGTTCTAGCGACAACGTTACAACAAGAAGCAAAGAATTAAATCAAGGAAAAATAGAAAAAGTAGGAATCGTCCAGCTTCCAAGATTTCTTGATTTATTCACAAGCAATGCTAAAGAATTATGAGTTTTAAATCAATAGTTTTAGGAGTACTAATCCTTATACAAAGGCAAAGAATCTATCCGTGTTAGTCCCTTTATATATAATGTATCGAACCATAGTAAAGCAATCAAATTAATCTTTGCTATCTATCCTTTCCCAACAATTAAATAGAAGTCCATCAAAATATTCTCTGACAATGGTTCCTCCAAACCCAGCGCACCAACCGCCCCGGCGAACGCAACCACAATCCCAATCCCAACCGCGGCCGCAACCGCTGCCGGGAAGGCGTATGAACCCCGTCCTATGCATCATCGTCGCCCTTGTCCTCTTGGGACTCCTTGTGGGTCTGGCCATATTGATTACATACCTCACCCTCAGACCAAAGCGACTCATCTACACGGTGGAAGCCGCGTCGGTCCAAGAATTTGCCATAGGCAACAAAGACGATCACATTAACGCCAAATTCAGCTATGTGATCAAATCATACAACCCGGAGAAACACGTCTCCGTAAAATACTACTCCATGCATATCTCCACGGCTCACCATAACCAGTCCGTGGCTCACGAGGTGATCTCTTCTTTCAAGCAGCGTCCTAAGAACGAGACGAGGATTGAGACGCAGCTTGTGTCGCACAACGTGGCGCTGTCTAAGTTCAATGCCAAGGACTTGAGGGCTGAAAAATCGAAAGGGATGATCGAAATGGAAGTGTATATAAAGGCTAGAGTGAGCTACAAGACGTGGATCTTTCGGTCGAGGAGACGTACGTTGAAGGCTGTGTGTACGCCGATAATGATCAACGTTACAGCGAGCTCGTTAGATGGATTCCAGAGAGTGTTATGCCAAACTCGTCTTTAATTAGTTTGAATTATTATCAACTTGATTTGGTTCCATTTGTGTGCAAATTTGCTATATGTGCGCTTGATTGATTGTGTGTGTGTTTCCTTTTAAAATTTATTCTTTGTTTTTGTTCTTGTCTGCCAGTCATATTAATTCCCTTTGTCTCTGTCTTAATTTTCATTATTATTCTTTTCATTTTGGGTTAAAGTGCTTTACATTTTTATTGCTCCGGAAGTGTATTCAATTTGTTGAAATATGAATTTTATTTTATTTTAATAAGATTTGACGATTTAATTAACTTTATCGAAAATATAGAATATTTCAGAATATTAGAAAAAAAATCTTATATAAAAACCTGAGATTAGATGCAAAACTAGCACGTTGCCCGGATATGTGGGGATCTCTAACTAAACTTTGATATAACCCAACAAACACAGTTTGATGGAGGTTCTTAAATAAGGAGAGAGGTATAAAACAAACATCGATAAATTAGCCGTCAGATAAACAGACAGTTAACAAAAAAAATATATATAGAGAGAGACAGAAATTATCAACTATTTTTAGCAGTGTATACCTACACAGCGCGTTTGTTCTGATAAGACGATGTAACATGAAGACTTCTGGTTTTGTACTTTTTTTTGGTGGAAACTGTAAATTCTTTTCTATTTCTTCGTCTCGCAAGAAGCAATAGAATTTAGCCATCAGGGTTTGTAAAAGAAATGGACCCAACTAACGGTACCTCCTGGTTTGAGTTCTCATATCGTGGATATGGCTTTACTGAAGATGGGGCCATGTTCTGCGAACAACAACCGATTGTTGTGAACTCTCGTGGCGTGTGGGAGAAGCTATCAGTACCTCTTCTTGGGATGCGGATATGGGACTACAGTCTTCCCCTTCTCGAGACCGTAATCGTCCTAGTACTCTGTTTATGGCAGTTTTTCTATTTCTTGCTAAAGAAGATACGTCTCCCGGTGCCAAAGATCACCTCCATGATGCTTGTAAGAGATTTCTTCCTCTTTTTGTTCTTTTGTGTCAAAATTTGTCTGCTTTGATTGATGGGAAAATTTTGAAAATGTTCAAGGCCGGGGCGGCTTTGAGCCAGACAAGTCTTTTGCCGAATGACTGGATGGTCCAGTACATTTTTTTCCCGGATGATTATAGGCCAAAAGTCCCAGAGACGCTCGGTAGTTTCGCTTTTGTCTTTTATTGGTTCCTGGAAGGCGTTAAAGTGGATGTTGGGATGGTTAAAAAGACAGGTTCGAAAGCGGTTGTAACAGGAATCGTCACTGTTCTTTCCCCCATTTTCGTGGCTAACTTGGTGTTTGGTAAGCTAAGAGACACTGGGGGAAAATACTTGACAGGAGTTGAGTACAGAACATTGATATTCATGCAGAGCATCACGGCATTCACGGGTATCTCAAGACTCATAAGGGATCTCCAGATCAACCACTCAGAGTTCGGCAGGATCGTGCTTTCAACGGCTATGGTGTCGGATGTAACAGGTTTTGGTGTTAATCTAGTTGCCCTTGTTGCGTGGTCGGACTGGAGGGTTTCTGGGCTGCAAGGCTTAGGACTTGTTGGATATGTCATATTCATGATTTGGGTTGTGAGACCGGCCATGTTTTGGGTGATCAGACGGACACCGGAAGAGAGACCGGTGAAGGAATGCTTCATCTACATCATCATCATTTTAGCTTTCGGTGGTTTCGTTTATTTGAAGAAGATTCGCTTGTTTCCGGCAGTTGGACCCTTCATTTTGGGTTTGTGTGTGCCTCACGGTCCTCCTTTAGGGTCTCTACTGATTCAAAAGTTTGAAAGCTTTAACACTGGAATCCTTTTGCCACTTTTCTTGTTCTTCTCAATGCTGCAAATCGATGGACCTTGGTTAGTTTACGAGATCGGTCAACTACGGCATTATGATGGTCAGTTGTACGAAGCCTTGACCATCATCATCGTTGTCGGGGTCTCCAAGATTATCTTCTCAACGATTCCTCCATTGCTAGCCCGAATGCCTCTAACCGACTCTTTCGTTATGGCACTCATCCTTAGCAACAAAGGAATTGTTGAGCTGTGTTATTTTATGTATTCCGTTGAAAGCAAAGTGAGCATCCAATAGTTTTCTTTACATGCAAGACAATATAATTCGATTCTCCAACTCTTAATGCATGGTTTTGTTTTTTGTGTGTGTTTAATTAATTTACAGGCTCTTCATGTGAAATCCTTCACGACAATGGCTATGATGGTTCTATTGAGCTCTACGATATTACCAGTGGCAATACATTACCTATATGATTCGTCAAAACGATTCATTTGTTTCCAGAAGCGGAATCTAATGAGCTTGAAGCTGGGATCAGAGCTGAGGTTTCTAGTGTGCATTCACAAAGCAGACCACATCGCGGGGATGATCGACCTTCTAGGACAATCTTTTCCTCTACAAGAACCCTCAATCACTTGCTACGTGCTTCACCTCGTCGAGCTTGTGGGTTTGGACAATCCACTCTTCATCTCCCACCAAATGCAAAAGGCTGAACCCGGAAGCCGGTCCTATTCAAACAACGTTCTAATCGCTTTTGATAACTTCAAACATTACTGGAAATCGATATCGGTCGAACTGTTCACATCCATCTCAAACCCAAAGTACATGCACCAAGAGATTTACTCGCTCGCTCTCGACAAACAAGCTTCTTTCATAATGCTCCCTTTCCACAGAATATGGTCTCTTGACCAGACAACGGTGGTCTCAGACGATGTGATGCGTAGGAACGCTAACATCAATGTCTTGAGTCAAGCACCTTGCTCCGTGGGGATCTTTGTCCATCGCCAAAACCTTTTATCTACCCAAAAGAGCAATCCCTCTTATAAGGTACACATATAGAAGTAATTTGGTCGATTCAAACTCGAAAACCCCCTCTTATAATTATTTATGTGCTTGATTTTTGTCTACATATGAAAATTTTTTGGTAACCACTTGACATCTCCTCAATATATCATCTTCAATTTTTCTAAAACCAGGTCTGCTCGATTTTTGTGGGCGGGAAAGACGACAGAGAAGCCTTGGCATTGGGGAGGCATATGATGAGGAACCAGAATGTGAGCCTAACAGTGTTGAAGCTAGTTCCAGCGACAATGGTTGGGATGACCACAGGGTGGGATCAGATGCTGGACTCGGCAGAGGTTAAGGAGGTACTAAGGAACAACAACACAATTGCTGGAGGACAACATAGTTTTGTGGAATACGTAGAGGAGACAGTTAACGACGGTTCTGACACATCAAGACTCCTTCTCTCCATTGCCAATTCTTTTGATTTATTCGTGGTAGGGAGGAGCACCGGAATAGGGACCGACGTGACGAGTGCACTGAGTGAGTGGACGGAGTTTCATGAGTTAGGCGTGATCGGAGATCTGTTGGTATCTTCAGATTTTCCTCGTAGAAATTCGGTGTTGGTGGTTCAACAACAACAAAATATAGCTTGTAGATGATATTACATTGGCTTCCATTATTTTTTTTTTTTTTTTTTTTTTTTTTTTNTTTATATGATACCAAAATAGAAATACACTTCTCACACGAGACACATTTGACATTTGTAGCCCCAAAAATTAAGTGACAATTCGTCTTTGTAGCCTTGTGATGTTAACAAGGGGCAGCCCCGGCTCAACAAAAACAAGGCCCCCTAAATAATTTTTATTTTTTTTGCCTTACTAACATAAAATCCTAAAAAATTGGGCCCTTTTTTCTAATTTTTTCTTAACAAATGAAATTTTTTATATTTTTTTTTACTAAAAACGGGCATTTGTACATAGGAAAACAATAAATTTTGGGCCCTTTAACACTAAAAAAAAAAAAAAAAAAAANAAAAAAAAAAAAAAAAAAAATTGGGCCACTTTTTTCCCTTAAATATTTTTTTCTTCACGGGCCATTGGGTCTTTGCCCCTCTGTCCACCCCCACTGAGCCGGACCTGACAAGGGGCAAAGTAATTCCTATGAAAAGGAGTGAAGCCCCCGTAGCGTGAATTTTACGATGTTACGAAGGCTTCATTGGTATGCACAAATTACGAATGACCATTCTGAGATCCAACTTGCACAACAGAAGATCTGATTTAAATTTCCAAATGACTTGTTAGACTTTTAATACCTCATCCGATTTCCCAATTTTTGTTCGATATTATCAGGAAACAATAGTACAAGTGTATATATTTAGAATGATTCACCTTTTAATGTGAAAGTTACATTCACTTTCTATCCCCATAGATTTCACTTTAATCAAATTTTGGAGCTAACTACAACTTTCAATCTTTTTTGCAATTTTTTCAAACTTTCAATTTGTATCTTGAAGTAGAAACAAATTTCTTTAGTTTGGTTACATGGTCACTTGTCTTACCTTGACTTCATTAGTAATTACTTTCTACTCTCTTTATTATCCATTTTCCTTTGCTTTATTATTTGGTTTACTTTGAATGATTAGTTGTTTGAATTATTAATTTGCATAATTAATTATATGCCTATTTCACCAAAACTTGGAAAAAACAATGGCAGAACACAAATATTTTTTGAGAAAGTGTTAGTGAGTGCAAAATTCACTGTGGCTTTAATGTTGATTAGTTGTGATAACGATGTACAGTCATACGTTTGTTAATGATGACGAGAAACAAGAGATGGAGAATATTATATAGCTATAAAAAGAAAAGAAAAACAAAATAAAATTGGCTAAATATATATATGAACTGTGTACTTGAGATGCGTATCTGTTGTTTGCTGGTTATTCAACTTAATTTAGTCAAAACTTATAACAAACCCCTCCTAGTCTTCTTCTCCTCAATTGAACTACAAACGCTAAAGCACGGCATTAGATCTCGATACCAAAGCTTCTCTTCGTTAACCGTAAAATGAATAAAGATTTGGACCTGGAGTACTGGGACGTGTCATGGCGAGGCTATAGGGAGGACAAGAACGCGTCTCGGTTCTGCGAGACACATCCTTACATGTTAAACTCGCACGGGATATGGGAAGTTTTGAGTTACAAGGCAAGAGGGATGAGCTTCTGGGAATATCCGCTCCCGAATCTCGAGATCATAATATTTTCTACTTTTTTTATATGGCAGCTCCTCGACATCACATGCAACAAAATCGGTCTTCGAATACCTAAATTCACCTATATGATGATCGTGAGTTTTCTGTATCTCCCACGTTTTGTGTTTTAATCATTACGGTGCATATTTCTAAATGGAATGTCTTGTTGTTGAAGGCAGGGGTAATCTTAGGTCAAACTTGTCATTTAAGCAACAAGTCTTGGCTCCATAACATTTTTTTCCCTGATGATTACCGACCAAAGGTCCCCGAGACTCTAGGGGCTTTCGGGTTCCTTGTATATTGGTTCCTCAACGCTGTGACCATGGATGCCAAAATGCCATTTAGGATGGGGAAAAAAGCTGGTATGATCGGGTTCACCACAATGTTTGTGCCCTTGATTTTTGGCAACTTCGTCTTTAAATGGAGAGAACGAAGAGGGACCACAAGCTTGCTAACGACGGAATACAGGTTGCTCATATTCATGAAAAGCGTATCCGCGTTTACAAGCATCGACACACTCCTAAAAGACCTCAAGATCAAACACTCGGAGTTTGGAAGGATAGCGCTTTCTGGGGGTATGGTGACCGACATGTTGGCTTTTTTTATAACATTTTCGAATGCCATATACTGGGAAGGGTATTATGGTATTTTGAAAACCGTATGTTTTTGCTTGGTAGTCGCCGTTATGATCTGTGCTGTGAGGCCGGCTATGTTTTGGGTGATCAGGCAGACTCCAGAAGGGAGGCCAGTCAAGGATGTCTACATCTACTTGATTTTGGGGCTTGCTGTCCTCTCCTTCCAACTTTTTAACGAGATTATTAACCTTTTCGGACCCGCGGGAGCGTTTGTTCTTGGCTTGACTATTCCGAACGGATATCCTTTAGGTGCTACTTTGGTTCAAAAGTTTGAGAGCGTAAATCTTGGAGCTATCTTGCCACTCTTTGGATCATTAACCATGATGCAAGTAGATTTCTTATGGTTGCTCAAAGAGTGTGGAAATCTCGTACGGATGGAAGGTCAACTTTATGAGGTCATTTCCTTTATTCTTTTTGTGAGTGCCACAAAATTCATTGCTTCCACCATAGCTGCGTGTGCTTTCAAAATGCCCTTAAGAGACTCTATTGCCTTAGCCCTTATTCTTAATAATAGAGGGATCTTCGAGCTCGCCTACTTCACTTATGCAGTTGAAATAAAGGTACGAACGATCAACTCTATATATTAATAAGAAGATTATATGGTTTTTTTGTTTTATTAACATCAAACTTATGAAATCTTTGGACATCTTAACAGCATGTGAGGCCAGAGGTTTTCACAATCATAGCTACATTCATCCTCTTGAACTCTATCTTTACACCAATGGCCTTGGAGCTCGTGCATGACCCAACCAAAAGATTCAAGTGTTACCGAAGAAGGAATTTGACAATCTTGAAAGACGGCGCAGAGCTCCAATGTCTTGTATGCGTCTACAAACCTGATCACATTACTTCGATGATCAACATTTTGGAAGCTTTTAACCCATCACAAGATTCTCCAATGGCGTGTAACATACTGCACCTCATCGAACTTGTGGGTCAAGCCAATCCTATGCTAATTTCCCACCAGATGCAACAACCAGAGGCCGGAACTACTTCTTGCTCCGATAATGTCATAAACTCCTTCCGTCGCTTCCACAAAAAATTCTTTCAATATATATCATTGAATATTTTCACTTCGGTCTCCGTGTCCCAACACATGCATGAGGACATTTGTTGGCTAGCCCTATCCAGAAGCCTATCTATTATTGTGCTTCCTTTCCACCGAACCTGGTCCCTTGATCGATCCACGATTATCTCCAACGATGATAAGCTGCGGACGCTCAACCTTAACGTCCTGAAGCGAGCCCCATGCTCTGTTGGAATTTTCATCTATCGCAAGCCCGTTGCCGAGTCTCATGTGACTAATTACCACAGCAAGGTAGTGATCATACCCGAATATATTTAATCATTTTTTTTTTTTTTTTTTTTTTTAAATTTTAAAGCCTTAATCCGTTTGGGTNAAAGCCTTAATCCGTTTGGGTATGTGACAATAAAATTTTAGAATCATAAAAAAAAAAAAACTTATTTGAGTTTTAGAAAATATTTTTGCAACGTCTAACGGAAAGCACTGAAAGAAAATGGAAAGTTTTCATTTGCGTTTGCCGTTAGCAAAGTTTTCATTTATGATGAACAGAAAAAAAAGATGGTTGAAAAGTAAAGATTTTGGATTTTTTTTTTTTTTTTTTTTTGGGTCAGATATCGTGGATTTATTAAAAAAACATTAAAAGTAAATGCAGAGGCAAATGCAAACAAGCAATATTGGAGGCATACATAGTTTTTTTTTTTTGGCAAACAGATACAGAGTTTGTAGACTAGTATATAACCCTAATAAAGCTCTCATCTCTGCAGATCTGTTTAATTTTTAACGGTGGAAAAGACGATAGAGAAGCTTTGGCGATAACAAATCGAATGAGACTTACAGATAAAAGAACAAGCCTAACGATCATAAGATTTATTCCAAAATTTTCTGAAATGGAGAACCAGGAGTGGGAGCAGATGCAAATGGTTAACCTAAAGGAGACCGTGACTAATCTTATTGGGTCCAAAGTCAAAGAAAATGATGACAAGGTGACATACATCGATAGGGCGGTTTCTGATGGGTCTGAGACCTCAAGAATCTTACGAGCAATGGCAAATGATTATGACTTATTTATCGTTGGAAGGAGCAGTGGAATAGGTACTGAGGCTACAAGCGGAATTAGTGAATGGACAGAGTTCGATGAATTGGGACCCATTGGAGATTTATTAGCATCACATGAATATCCTTCGAGAGCATCAGTGTTGGTTGTACAAAGACAAGAGTACATTCATCATACAAAAAGCCAAAAAAGGCGACGTAGAAAGTAATGTGAGATATGTTCAATGCTCAGATGTTTAATGTTGTATTTCTGTACATCAAAGATTAGTTTAGGGTGTATGAAATGCGTATGGAGTTAAAAAAAGAGAGTTAATGTTACACTCATTGTAAATGCTTTGAATAAATTTTACATTCAATTCAAAAAAAAAAATATATATAATAATAAAACAGTTTTTGGTTTGAATTTTTTTACATTCAATTCAAAAAAAATAAAAAAAAAATAGAAGCAATTGAGTTAAATGATTCCAGTTTCTTTTGAATATGATAACTTCACGAGTTAGATCAAACTTTGAAATAACATAATTAAATTACTTTCTTATGGGCCATAAGTTATGGCAGAGCATACTGCATGATTCCAACTATAGGTGCCCCTTGTTATCAGAATTCAAAAATAGATTCTCTTGTAATAACAGGGTCTGTTTAACACGCATAATGAACACCAAACGTTGTAATTAATTTTATTATGCGTTAAAGATTGATTTGGAGATCCTAATTAATTAATGGATCATCATCCTATCTTGTCATCTTATTAAAATTGGCCAGAGTGTTTATTTAGACTGCCTAAGGAGATGAAGCTTATTTTAAAGGAATACAGCTTTTACAGACGCCAAAAACAAAGATTACACCTGGACCAGACATTCCCTAAATTTATACCTTATGCTAATTTTAGAGATATTTTATGGCATCTGTGTGAAATCATTGACCGGTTTTTTTAGTTCTTCTTTTGACTGCAAAACCTTTTGATTGTCAAGATCTTTTTTTCTTTTTTCTTTTGCAGAGACAAATTTGTCCCAAATGGAGGCAGTAAATTCGACTTGGCGCCAAGAGCTCATGTACTGGTACGACGATGGGAAAAGAGCAGAGATGGGGACGAACATGTTTTGCGATGTAAGTCCACATATAATGTTGAACTCACATGGCGTGTCAGAGAAAATGGTTTCCGGATCTAAGGGATTGGAATTCTGGGAATACCCTCTTCCTCAACTGGAGATCATACTTCTCTCTACATTCATATTCTGGCGTTTCTTTGATATCTTGTTCAAGAAGTTACATGTTCCTGTCCCTAAGTTTACCTCCATGATGCTTGTAAGTAATTACGGGTTTCA
>OVAQ01001813.1:0-11920 GCA_900406345.1 Erysimum cheiri
ATCCTCACCTAACCAAGCGTGAAGCATAAATTACCCCGCGGGTCACTATCTAGTTGGTTATTGATAATAACAACTGTGAAGGAGAAATTAGTAAACTTAAATTGATGAAAGATGTAACGAAGAATCGTTTGTGCCACAAAAATGTCTACAGAAAACAGAGAATTACGCAATCACCTTGAAAAAACACAATAACCAAAGATAAGTATGTCAAGTAGATATCGACTCTCTAGTCACCAAATGGTCCAAATCGATTCTTGTATGTTACGATTGTTATTTTGCATGACACTTTACTACATTAATTAATGATAATATCTTTTGATCCATATTTTTAGATCGAAGACATAATAAACTTCTTAGAGTTTTTGGTTCCTCCTCTTATCGCACCGTCGAGCTCTTCAACGAACCTCTCCATCGCCCGCACCGGTAAGCTAATCGCCACAACGATTCCTGTCTCACCTTTTTTATTCTTAAATGGCACGTAGAAGCTCACTCCCGGGAAACCTGCGATACCAGCCTGAGCGGTTCCACCGTAAACCGGCTTACCCCACGGCCCGAAATCAACTTTCCCTAAATCAAATTGTCTCAAATCCGATATTAGGTAGTTCCCAGCCGTCACAAACATAGGTCGGCCTCTAGTTGCCATTAGGCCTATCACCGAGCGGACGTAGTCCTCGGTCACGCTCGACTTCATCTCTTGTATCAACCTCAAAGCAAACCCAAGTGGTTTCTCCATCAGATCTCTAGCGGTCGCTATTGCCACGGGAATAACGAACACATTTCCATAGTAACCCGCCGATAGCGGTGGGTTGCTAAGCTTGGAACGCGAGTTGATGATGCACGTTAGCCGCATCTCAGTGTCGGGGTCAGGATTCAACGCAATTGTTCGACAACGCCACAACAATGACGTTAACGCTTCGAAGGAGGTATTGCGGAGATCGGGCGGAAGGAGTTTCTGTATGGCAGAGATCTCGTCTGCGCGGAAAAAGAAAGACCGAGTAACCAAACGGTCTCCAGTGGCGACCGCATCGATTCCTACTTTATCCTCGTACTCACGGTGCGTGTGGGTCACACGAGCCTCCGAATCACTCACGGTCAATAAATGTCGGTTCCAAACAGGCGGAACAGAGGGGGCGTGTAGTCCACACGCCAACTCACACAGTGATTTCAGAAAGAGCGAGACGCCAGCTCCATCGGCCATGGTGTGGTTGACACGGAATGCAAAGATAAATCCGCCGCATATCAATCGCGTGACCTGCACGCGATTCCCTTTAAATTAGACTTAACTGCGTTTCTGAAACAGAATTTAACCAACTGTTCTAAGATAACATACAAGGTAGGAGCTAGCGTGACCTGCACGCGATACCCATGGACTGACCTGGACGAGAAGCAGAGGAGTGTTGAGCACCTCACTCGAACCTTCCACATCGAAGAGAAGCTCTTCCAAGCAAGGGAATGGAGGAAGAAGAGCATCAGCTTCTTCCAACTCAGCAAGAGTCACGTCAGCTTCGGCCTCGATGAACAAAACGCCTTCACCGGTACAGTCCACAGCGAGTTTCCGGTTTGAAAGTTCCCGGAGCCTACCAGCGAACGGATAATAAAAAACCAGCGTCTCCGCGAGGGCTCTCCTGATCACTTGAACCGGATCGTGATTACTTGTACGGTTAGGTCTGTAGAAAAAGATAAGTGGAATTTGAAATCTTAGTCCTTGTTGGTCGTCTATGTCGGAGAGAAGCTTCAGCTCCCGTGGCGTTGGATTAGCTGGAGTAACTAGCTCTGGCTGCTGGCGATGCACCTTGAACGAGAAACCGGTGGTGGTGGATTGTGGTAGAGAGACTTGATGGTCCATGTTTTGAGATTTTGAGGATAGACTAACCTAAGACACTCGTTTTTAACAAAATAACTTATAATATTGCACGTTTTAAACATGTGGGTTTTTGTACTATGATTGACATTGGAAGTATTCCAAACTCATGAATTTGTACTATGATTTTTTATTTTACATGGAAGCAAGTATTCCATCAATAAATAATACATCCAGTTAGAAAACGTGAATTTCTTTTAATACATTTCGACCAATCAAAATGAAAGGTAGAAAGAACAAACGCTTTTCTTTTATAAAATGTATATCTGCTTTCAGAATAATTATTTTCTTATCTTTTTAGCATGGGTTTTAATAATAGCACACGTTGCTATCGTGCTATTTGTTTTTTCTTAACACACAAAAGTTGGTTATGATTTTTATCCATGTAAAAAGAATACCACTATTCAACTACAAGCTTCAAGTTTTTTTTAAAGTCAGATAATTTTTGTATATCAAAAACAATTAAAACAAGNCAAAGTTGGTTATGATTTTTATCCATGTAAAAAGAATACCACTATTCAACTACAAGCTTCAAGTTTTTTTAAAAGTCAGATAATTTTTGTATATCAAAAACAATTAAAACAAGCATGTGATTGGCTGTATTCATCGAGAAGGACAATAAACAGAGACTTTTTTTGGTGTGAAATTGCAAACATAATTTGAAACAGAGCTTTTGAATTTTACACCAGAAAAAGAGACGACATAATTCTTGATGCTGTTTGTCTCGATCACATTATACAGCAATTTGGTGAGGACTCGAGCATCTCTGGAGATCTGTGGATAAAATAAACATGAGAAGATTGATTCTTTTCAAAGTCAGAGAGATCCATCCAAAAAATAACCAATTGAGATATAAAGGAGGAGAGGGACTCACATTTGGCCTAGACTTGCGAAATCAAACCCGGGATCGATCTCTTTAACTATATCACTCGGGGGTTGTCCGCATTCTTGCATCTTCTGCATGATCTCCATTATCTTAGATGAATTGTTCGGTTCATTCTCGTACACCGCATTCAGTTCTTCTATTAGTTTGTACTGTTGTGAATAACGTTTGTAGTCTTCTTTGCTTAGACTGGATTCATTCTCTTTAAGCCATTTCGGATATCTAGCACCAATCTCTTTCATTGGTTCGTGGAGAATATCCTTCGACAATAGCTGTTGCATCATGGTTTCGACTATTGATTCCATGTCCTGTGCAAAAACAAGAGGAGAGTCAACAAAGCCAAAGATACCAAGTAGAAGCTTATCTAGATATAGCCTTAACGTAACATAAATAACTAATTCTACCAAACAGCCACCAATCCAATACAGTGCAGTTAACTCAATACCTTGAAGACACAGCACAAGAAATCACACATCAGTTCCGCGCTCAGAACATCAACTAGCAGAAAAGAGACCACGCCATTCTACTAAAATCTACTTGTAGTAAAGTAAAGACTACACTTTCGAGTTCCGACTCGACCAAGTAGAGACAATTCAGTTTCGGGGTATTTTTTTACCTTAGATCCAGCAAGATCCTCGAATTGCTTGAGAAAATCCTCTACCATTCCATCATCATCAGACGGTGGCTGCTGCTTAGAAGAAATAGATTCCAATCCTTTGACAGTTTCCCTAGTTTGTTCCCTAAGCTTATCAAGAGCTACAGCAACATGGTCTTCTTTGGAAACCTTTTGTTTTCCTTTCTTCTTGCTTCTCATATCTGGTAATCCCATTCCAAGACCTTGAACTCCACTTGGTAATGAACCTGTTTCTTCTTTCTTCTCCTCCTCCTCCTCTTGGGATCCCCTTTGATTTCTACAACAGCACATTCCAAAAACGATTCAAAAAAAACAAAAGAAATCACTAACTTGGGAATTGAAAAGTCTCTAAACTCAATCAAAAACATATACACAGAGCAGTTTATATCTGCAGAACCGATACTAAATTTCAAAAGTTTGAGACTTTGAAGCTAAACAAATAGGAAAAAGGAGTAACCTTTGAGAAAGATTGAGATCTTTGAAATCATCCAATGCACCTGAGACACAAAAATCACAGAGAAACCCCCAAAATTCTCACTAAATCAATAATAAAAAAAAAAAAAACCTAAAAGACAATCATGATAGATGGGCAGGCAGGAACACAATTTTACATTGAATTCGAGGAAACGCGGATCAAATTGAAGAGAAAACTTACTATCGAGAAGCTCGTCTAAGTCATCGGTGTGACTGTTGGCCATTTTCTTACGCGTCTCTCTTTCTCTCTCTGTGATAAGCAATTCGCAGAAGGGAAGAGGAAGAGAAAGATTGACAGAAGAAGAAACCTTTTTTGGGCTTGCCTTGTTAGGACGGTGCGATAACGATTGCTTGAAAGCAAAAGGACTCGATCCAACGGCTGAGATCACTTTTTCAATTTTATTATTATTTTCCGATAAAACAAAATTCACAAGATTTTAAAAAATAAAATTATGCTCTCCGAGTCTCAGAGACTCTCCAGCTAAAAAAATTAATGGCTGCTTCTCAGCTTCTCAGCACAAGATTTTATATGATGATCATTTTTGTTTACTTTTAAGAATCTATTAAACACAAAGGTTAGTCATTTCAGTCTTCAATTTCAAGTAAATCCAGATCAAAGTTTTGTAGCGTCTATTAAACTATCTCAAAATTCAACTCTTTGTGTTGATCATATGATGAAACCATATCTTTGGTGGGGTTAAGCTATAAACACAGGTACATAAAGGATCTATTATATATGTCGAACCTCAAAAGAGAAGAAACAAGTCACATGGATCTCTAATAACCAAGAACCTCACGGTGAATATGAACTTTAATTTTTTATGTTCATTGTCACCTCCAACACAACAAGGGTCATCGACAAAGCCTCTCAGCGAAATGTTTCAGATCAAAGAAATGATAGTCTTTAATTTATTTTCTGAATTCTGAAATGTTTACTTTTTTTTGTTGTTGATGTGTTTGAACAAAACTCATCTTCAGCCAAAATCGTACGTCTCTCATTAATTGTTGTTTGTTTCTCTTACTTTGGTGGAAGTTGTAACTATGTATATATATTTTTATTGTCTTGTGTAAACCAGTTACTATGTTGTTTAAACATTTCGATACATTTTCTCTGAGAAAACCCACAATATCATAACAGCAGGTCCTAACCCCCAGCAAGAACCACACTTTTTTTCCTCTAACGTCGTTTGAAACACTAATACCTCAGTGGAAGAAGAGAGCTTCTGATAAAAGCCCATAGAAGACCATATTGTACATTACATATCAGGCTTCTCCAACTCATTAATTCAGTAATATCAAGGCTTAAACAAACAGACGCGCGCGGTCAGGACCAATTGATAGCTCTAGGTTTGATAAGGATAAAACTGAATACTAATAGTTTTTTTTTTTTCTGAATTAGATTTTTAGTAATTGATATCGCCAAGGAGTATAACAAACGGTTTAACGAGGAAGAGGTTTGATATTTTGCATTTTTCTCTGAGAAATTCCACAATATCATAACAGTACTTCCTAAATCTCAGCAAGAACCACACTTTTCCTCTAACGTCTCTTTTATTTCTTCTCTCTTTTAGTTTTTGACTTAATCCTCAGCATTGAGGAATGCTTTTGTCTTCTTGTTCTCTGTTTTTTTCTTCTCCATTGTTGCAGAACCCCGTGAAACACAAGCTTCTGTTCCTTGGGCAACAAGTTACGGTCACAGACTAGTGTTCCCAAACACACACAATCTCTCGGATTTTTTTTAGAAACGCTACTACTACGAAAATGTCAAATAGGTATATGATGAACCCATCGACCGGGTAAGTCTCTTAATCTCTTCCATTCATGTTAATTTTACGAGAGACTTTTAACAAACCTAATGTTATTCGTTTGTAGAAATTCAAAGTCACCAGATCTTGACCTTTATGTGAAAGGCGTCCCATTTCATCTTCATAAAGTAAGCTTTTGTATCCGATTTCGCCGAGATTTGTCTCTTTTTGGGTTTTCTTCTGATTTCTAGGGTTTTGATTTTTGGTGTTTGTCTAGGAGACTTTAGCTAAGAGATCGGCGAAAGTGACGACATTACTCGAGTGTAACAAGCTCCATGAACTGCGTTGGATCCTCAGAGACATGGACATCAACCCGAGTACTTTCCACCTCGTGACTAGATTCTGCTATGGCTACAAAATCGAACTATCTGCTGAAAGCATCGTCTCTGTGCTCTGCATTGCTTATTACCTAGATATGAGCGATGATCATAGCTCAAATAACCTGTTGAATAAGGCAGTAACGTTCTTGGAACAACGCGTTCTTATGAGCTGGAATGAGACCGTGAAAGCTCTTCGTAGCTGCAGCGATAAGATTCTGGACAAACTAGTTGATGTTGGACTCATCGAGGTTTTCTTAGATTCTCTTGTTGAAAAGGCTCACAACGATCCTAGGTTACTCCAGGATTTGATTACATTACCTCTTCGGTTATACGAACCCTTGATCCTGGAATTGAGTAAGCACAATGTCTCGATAGAAAACCTAGTGGCATCGGTCTGCAATTACGCGAAAATATGGGTTTTCGAGAAAGATTCAGGAGACGAAAGCGTTTCAAGACTCATGAAAGAAGTAATTGAAGCTGTTGAGAGGCTTTTGCCATACGAAAGAGGAACAATCTCGTGTGGTTTTTTGTTCAAATCGCTGAAAGAATCAACTATTCTTGATGCTTCCTCTGATTGTCGAAAAGGGTTTGAAGTTAGGATAAGTAAGCAGCTCGACATGGCTACAGCAAAAGATCTCCTGATTCTGTTACCAAAACAAGATGGATCTTATGACATCGAGCTCTTGAAAACCATTCTCAAGAGCTTCTATAGTAACTATAGTGTCTCGGATCTTTCGCGGTTTGTGAGTGTAGCGAGAATGTTGGAAGAGTTTCTGTTGGAGGCTGCTGCGAGTGATGCTGATTTAAGTGTAGGAACTTTTAAGGTGTTAGCAGAAATAGTGGTTGCTGCGTCTTACGATGTGCTGAGATACTCTGATGGAATATACAGAGCAATTGATGTTTTCTTGGAGAGGCATGGAGACTTGATTGAATCGGAGAAGATGGAAGCTTGTAGAGTTCTTGAATGTAAAAAACTTTCACCCGAGGCTTGTGAACATGCTTCAAAGAACGAGAAGCTTCCATTGAGGATTGTTATGCGAGTTTTTTCTGCTTCTCAGATGCATATTCGCGATACGGTGGCTAGAGAAATGAAAGGTGCAGAGGAGAAAACAGAGGATCGGGTAGATGAAGATGATGAAGTGGATAATATGACTAAGAATTTGTTAAGGCTCGAGATTCAACCTGATTACTGCAAGAAAAGAAAGATTGGGAATCTTGAATGTGTTGTTCATTGCGAGAATAAGAAGATGAAAGAGAAGAAGATAAGTGTGTGGAGAGAAGTAAAGAGGAAGTTTGGTTGTATGACTTCTTCTACTGTGGATGCATGCAATTGTCATATCAAGAAGAGGAATAAGACGTATCATCGCTACAAATAACAGATCACTCTTTTGTTTTGTTTCTTTTGCTTTTGACTATTTGTTCAATTTAAATCCTCTGTTTTGCTATGTTCTGTTCTGTTCTGTTATTCCTCTGTTTTTAAAAATCCTCTGTTGTTTCCTTAAAATACTCTGTTTCTGACTCTGCTGTTCGGTTTTATGTCTGTAGCGAGATCTCCTAGTCCTGAATTCTGATGGACCTCATCCGGATATATGCTAATTTCAAAACATTAAATGGAACTCAAAAGTTTGGAAAGTAACATTTGGAATACAAACAAATATCAAAGTACAAACACTCTTCATATAGAATCCAAGAAAAATACCAAATCTCAGGAATATCAAATCTTTTTGTTTAACTCAAATTTCAATTATCACAAATTAAACAAGAGAAAAACTTCTGAACGACAGATTTAGGATTCGAGTGACGAGTAGATCCTTTAGAAAGATCAACGATATCATGCTCGTCACGGCCTTCTTCTTTAGATTTCTTGGACTCACCTTGGAATCTAGTGAAAGCTTCTTCTACGTACTTAGCCGCATCCAAAACCCTCATATTCTCCACGAGCTTCAACGGGTAAATGTCTTTGATATGATCTCCTTTTATTACGGCCGCTGCTTGAATCAATTCGATTTGAAAATCAGTGAGATCTTCGTCTTCTTCTTGCGTTCCAATGTCTATGTCTCTTGCCCTTGGAAGTTCCGGTAATGTAACTGTGTAATAATAAAACAAAATCATTCGATATATTGTAATCCTATTTTGCGTTTACTATGGACTATAGCCGACTAGAGAACCAATAGTTACCGGGGCAGTCCGTCCTTGGGCTGGTCAGGTTGATGACGGCATCGAGTGTTCCAGCCCATTCGTCACGCTTTGTAAGAAAGCTCTTGAGGTTGAATATTTTTTTCAGTGTTGCCGGAATTGATGAATGCTCGAACTGCGACGTTGGCTCTGGTCCGTTTGGCTCGTGTAACACTACATAATCATGTCATGAACTGTCAATTATTATAAGATCATCAAGCAAATGATACGAACCATCTACATACAACTAGACCGGAACGATTTCCAACCGAGCCAAGCTTTAACTTGGTTGTCTAAACCAAATCGAAAGTATTACGACTAAGGGAGAATCTATAACCGGTACCACACTAAACTAACACAACTCGGCTCCAATTAAAAACATACGTACCCGTTCCAGGTTTGATCCAAGGCGAGATTAGCAAAGCAGGGACCCTAACACCGAGCCGGTCAAACTTAAAGTTATAGGGCGGGGGTCCAACAAGACCATCAGGATTTGGGACACCAGTGACTGGAGTAGGGACATGGTCATAGTAACCACCATGTTCATCATAAACAACAACGAAGAGAATCTCGTTCCACTGAGGACTGGCTCTTAAGGCTTCGTAGATTTCTTTGACTAGATTTTGGCCTTCAGCGACGTCGTTTTTGGGATGGTCATCATTTGCTGGAGCCGACAAAATCTTGAAGTATCTTGGTTCTATGACCACATAGTTTGGAAGCTTCCCTTCTTTGCAATGCCTCTTGAAGTTTAAGTGGTATTGATGGAAGTTGTCCACGTACTTCAACTTCCTCATGTTCCTATTTGAAATTGAAATTTAAATATGAGTGTTAGCGATGATTAATTGATTACATTTACATGACTTTCTAATGGCTTAACTAATCATTTTTAATAAGTAGTATTAAATGGACGTAACTTTTTCCGTGGACAGTTGGACACATGCGAAACATAATTATGGTTTTATTTCAAAAGTTGAATTTCTGAGTGATCCGATAGGTTAAAAGTATCAAGTTAATTAGTAATCCCGTTCTGAACCAAATTATTTCTAGAAACAGTAGGACAATGACAATTTTCTTTATCTTCTTCATTCTTCTAATTCAATAATATACGAAGCAACTCCGCTTCCTATTAACTAATAAATCGAAAGATTCCAAGCATATGGCGTTTTCCTAGCTAACACATGATCATTAAAGGAAGCTTTTTTCAACAAAAATCAATCATGGAGAATTGTAATTCATTTTCTTTATGTTTCAATTAAGTAGCATAAAGCAATACCAATCCAGGTGTCATTACGATTTTTTTGGTAGTAAAGGTGTCATTACAGTTCATCGTTTCATCATTATCATATATTTTTTCTTTATAGTATATAATATTGTTTTTTTTTTTTTTTTGTTGGTAAAAAATATTGTTCTATTTTTTCCTACACTAAAATCATTTGAATTTTACGTTTATATTTTTTTGATAAAGTTTTCAAAATAAGTAGAAGTAGTAATTTACCTGTAAAAAAGGCAATTAGGAAAAGATTGGTGATAAATCCCAAAAGTGAAACCACTCTCTTCAAGTGATTCGAACACTGTCTTCTGAGGAAACCCACGTACGAGTGCGTTAGTGTCATTACTAAACGCACCGTTTGATGTCGCCGCGTGGACGTAGAGTCGGTTAGGCTGTGTCGACGAAGGCAACGACGAGAACCACCGGTCACATACGGCAAATTCTTGAACTAGTTCTTTAAATACCGGAAGTCTTTCCGGCGGAAACCCTTGCATCACTACTTTCTCCGACATCCCTTTTGTTATTGCCTCTGCGTTTTGTACGAACCCGTTCATTTTCGGATCCGGGTACGGACTCTCGTCGGTGAACGGCTTTCCAAACACCTGTTCATAAATCGCCTGAAAGTCCAAAAGAATAATGAATATCCAATTCAATCTCCCGGTTTAGAAGTTCGACCCAAACCGGTACGGGTGTAAGGAACCGAAATGTCCAAAATAAACCACACGGAATTACAGTATGTTCACCAGACCGGTTAAGGAGTGGCTATTTTTCTATCGTCGGTAAGGTAATTGAACCGAAAGAGTCGAACTAAACCGGAGGTGTACCTGGAAAGAGTGACCGGGATCAGGATCAATGTTCTGAGATTCTTTGCCGAAGAAGACTTGAGCAGAGTTCGGGTCGGATGTAGAAATTGGGTTGGATCTGGGTTCGGATTCAGATACACCATCGATTTCTGGGTTAAGCTCCTTAAACCAACCTAACATGTGGTCGAATGACCTGTTCTCCTGGACCAAAACGACGACGGTTTTGATCGGAGAAGACGATGAGCCACCGCCGGAGCTGGTCTCCTCCACCATATTTCTTTAATGAACAAAAATCTGACTTCAGTTGTTTTCTCTCTCTCTCTCTCTTATTTAGCTGTGTCCGTCTCAAATGGTAGCCTTATTATACTGGTAAACGATGTGTATTTTAATTCATTTTATATGCTTAGTAAATTACATAAATAGTATATAGCCCTGGGCATTCGGATTTTCGGATCGGATCGGATCGGATATTTCGGGTTTCGGATTTTTTGGATAGGAGAATTCATTATCCGTCCGGGTTTTATAATTTTTCGGATCGGATTCGGATCGGATTTTTTCGGATTCGGATAATCCGGATAGGATAATTCATTATTCGTTCGGATTTTTATGACTATTTAGATCGGATTTTGTTCGAATATTTTCGGATTCGGACAGGATTTTTGAAAAAAAAAACTATAAATTCCATTTTTTTTTTTTTAAATTGGTTATATTTTGAAAAAATTGTATAGTTTTAACAAATATAACTTAAATTTTTCAGATATCTAGGTTATTTCGAATATTTTTTTGTTATATACTATTTTTTTAATATAAAATTATAACTAATATTTTTGAATATCTATTTTTTTCGTGTTTTCGGATATACCGTTCGGATTTCGGTTCGGATCGGATTCGGATCGGATTAATCGGGTAGGAGAATTCATTATCCGTTCGGATTTTAAGACAATTCAATTCGGTTTCAGATTCGGATTTTTCGGATCGGATCGGATCGGATTTCGGATTTCGGATTTTATGCTCAGGGCTATAGTATAGTTTTACATTTATCATTTATGAATTTTCTTTGGAAAAAAAAAAAAAAAACTCTTCCTTTTTGTTGTCACCTTAACAAATAAAAACTCTGCCTCAAGAGTTAAAAAGTATTTGTATTTAAAGCATACAAAGCTCAGTTTTAAAAGAGATTACTACTAATCATATATTTGATCAACTCGGTGATTTATACATATAATAATATAGACGGTGAATTTTGGATATCATCGCTTTTGTTTTCTCCCATATAACTCGGTGATTACGGTAGGTGAGGTGGCAGAAGAATTACTCGTCTTTTATTTAGTGCATAGGAAAAACGTTTTCAAAATGACAGTTCATATAATACATGTGCGTCCATTATTTTAAATTAAACTAAATAAGGTTATTGGCGATGCATTGAGTATTATTGGTCTCTATCTGTAAAGATAATAATGGAGTAGATGGATTAGGTGTTGACCAATTATTGCTAAAACTATTTAGTCTATAGCACGTCTCCGTATGAGTCGTTTTATTAATGCAGAAAAAAATTGCGAGCGACAAGAGTTTTTCTTGAGGGAACAAATAACCATTCGTTGATTACAGTGTATTTAGAGGTGTCAAACATACCGATTCGTGCTCATCTCGACGTTTTTAAATCAAAATTTAGTATTTCATTACAATTAAAATTTGGGA
>OVAQ01001814.1:0-15631 GCA_900406345.1 Erysimum cheiri
GAAGACACGTGGCGATAACACCCGAGTGTTATCCCACACTCAGATACCAGTCTCCAAACACACTGTTCGCTTATTTTAGTATTTTTAATTGCTCACATCCCACACATAACACCCTTTTAACTCCCCCACTGCACATGGTCCAAGCGACTGGAGTCTATGAGATGATGAGATCTCGTAGCGGAACTTTATTTTTGGTTTTAATGTTAAGAATCTCGTAGCGGAACTTAGTTGACTTTGTAATAAATCTTAATGTAGTATTTAAAACCAGTTTCTCTGGTTTAGTAAACGAACGTACGTACTCTGTTTCTTTCTTCATCTATCTAACACAAGAGTATGCCATATGCTTCGCATCCGTCTTGTATGTGCATTTTGTATAGGATTGCCTGTCCAAAATAATATTTTAATACTTATACAAATCAGTGTCCCAAATTGATTCAAGATTATTAGGATTTATGTTTTTTTTTGATAAATATTAGGATTTATGTTAGTATTAAATAAATCAACCAAACTGCTTTTCTGTAGAAGAATTATAGCAATCTTGATAACATAATACAAAGAAACAATTGAAAATTCTTTTGAACTTTTCTGATAAGATATTAATTTCTATTTTCTAGATATAAATTCTCTTATGATTAGACATATGTAATGTTTTAATTCGTTCATATTCCTTTCCTTTTCATTCCACTTATTCAATTAGCAGTCCGGTAACTACTATTTCCCATTACAAAAAAAAAAAACGATCATGAACGATAGGATTTGAGAGTCTGACTCTGACCCTGACCCGTCTTAATCCGATTCTTTCATTTTTTCTGAGTCAAATTTTGAAATAATTCATCAATCATTCTCTTCTTCCTCTGATTCCCCAGAAAAACCCTAGCTCTCTCTCTCATTTTCCCCCAAATCTCACGATTAATTCATGCCCGGGGGAGAAGGGAATCGAATCCTCGCATAACCACAATCGTGATCGATCTTATTTCTTCTAGGGGAGGCCGAGAAATAGAAAATGTCATCTGAGATTGAGGTGGTGGAAGAAATCCAATCCAATCCCAAGGAAAATGGGGAATCGAGCTCTAAAGGGATTGAAGAAGAGAGCTTGAAGAACGATGTGTATACTGCGGCGGCTTATGGTGATTTGGAGAAGCTTCACAGATTGGTAGAAAGTGAGGGTTGCTCTGTTTCCGAGCCCGATGGCCTTGGCTACTATGCTCTTCAGTGGTCCGCCTTGAACAACCGCGTCGCCGTTGCCCAGTACATTATCGAGGTTCAATCCTTTTTTCTCAACCTGGGTTTTCTACTTGTGGTTCCAACTGTGGTTTTGAAGTTTCTAAAACTGTTTCGTCTCGATTCCGGCTTTTCAGCACGGTGGAGATGTAAATGCGACGGATCATACTGGACAGACTGCATTGCATTGGAGTGCTGTTCGTGGTGCTATTCAAGTTGCTGAACTTTTACTACAAGAGGGTGCGAGGGTAGATGCAACGGATATGTATGGCTATCAGGTTCATCTCTTCTTTAACTACATTTTTTTTTGTTTTTAAGGGAAATTGTATTTTGTTTGAGTGCTAGTAAATTGCTCATTTGCATATTGTTTAAGGCTGCACCCAGGTTCTATAACTAGTATTGCTTGTCATGTTGTGGTTGTTTTTCTAGTAAGATGGATGTGTTCTGAGGTTCATGTAGGTAAATCAGCACTCTGTACTTTGCGACTTGTTTCAATAGGAAGATGAGCTTATGTTCAATCAACATTATGCACTAAAAAACCTGGTCCTTGAAAAATCAGTTCACTTGTCTTGGAATAATATTGAGCTGTCTCGTGACCCATTAATCAAAGCTTTATCTAAAACAGAGAGAGCTTTCATTAAGCCTGGATTTAATCAGTGACATCAAATTTATCTATAAATCTCAAGAGACTTTCTCTCTGTCATATCCATATGCTTCGGAGGTTGAGAAATTGAGGTCTTTTTTTTATTTTTGAACACCGAAATTGAGGTCTTTTTATTCNAGACTTTCTCTCTGTCATATCCATATGCTTCGGAGGTTGAGAAATTGAGGTCTTTTTTTTTATTTTTGAACACCGAAATTGAGGTCTTTTTATTCTTGGAATATCTTAGTAAAATTATGCGTTAAAGTTCTCCATTGGACCCTACCAAATTTCCCTTCTTCCCTTGTTTAGTTTTCAATGAATGCATGTTAATAGCCAATTTAAACTGCTTGTAGCCAACACATGTTGCAGCACAGTATGGGCAGACTGCTTTTCTTTGTCACGTTGTCTCAAAGTGGAATGCTGATCCTGATGTACCTGATAATGATGGAAGAAGCCCCTTGCATTGGTACGGCTGCATCAAAGTGAAACAAAAGCTCGCCTTCTTCAAATTGTTACTTATTTATTGGTTTTTGGCTTCTTTTCGTTTTTACTTCTAAGTGTTTAGGCTTGCACGTTTATTTGGAGACAGGGTAGTTGCTTTTATTTGTTTCTTACCATATTGTTCATCTAGAGTTAAATATTTCTTCGTACAGTTTGTCCTAGCTGCCAAATATGCTGGCGGGATTAGAATTAATTTTTTTTGTCAATCATTTCCTTATGATAGTTCTAGAGTTTTTGTTATGAAGATCTGTGAAATACATATTACTGTTTTTCATCTAGAGACTTATTATAGGTCATTTTCTTTCACGTATTTCTTACTGAGAGTTTGTTACTGTTGCATGCACTATTCTGCTGCATGATATTTAGCTTGCTTATATTGTCCTGTAAATTTTATCGTTTTTTTAACAGTATTCTATTCATAAGACAGTTCTAATTTTTCGTCTTTCTTTTCTTCCCATGATTTGAGAAATTCAGGGCTGCATATAAAGGTTTTGCAGATTCCATTCGCCTACTTTTGTTTCTAGATGCATATAGAGGGCGACAGGACAAAGAAGGTGGTTAGAAACATATTCTTGTTTATTTTGTTAGATTAGAAAAGCTAGCATTTTTCTAACATCTTCTCCATTCTATGGATCTGTTATCAGGTTGCACTCCTCTGCATTGGGCTGCCATCCGTGGTAATTTGGAGGCTTGCACTGTCTTGGTGCAGGCTGGGAAGAAAGAGGATTTGATGATTACTGACAAGACTGGTCTTACCCCGGCACAACTTGCTGCTGAAAAGAATCACAGACAAGTTTCTTTTTTCCTTGTAGGTATCTTTTTCACTTTCTGTTCTATAGCGATTTTTAGTCGACTGTTTATTTGATGCTTTAGTAGTGGCTGTACTGCTAACAATAAATGGTAGTTGAATCATTCTATTGGCTTGATTTTATTTTGGCAGTAACTTGCATCTCATTAGACCTTTGCATACCTGGTACTCTGTACCATGTTTGTTTCTCCAAGCCTGTAGATTTCCTTATCCATTCACAATGATCAGCATTATGCTTAAACTTTTGAGAAACTGTGCAGGGTAATGCCAGAAGGCTGCTTGAAAAGCGCTGTGACGGAAGCAGTCCCCTTGGAAGATTGTCAAAGTTGGGACTTGCTCCAGTTCTTTGGTTCATGATCCTGCTGCTTCTGCTCATATATACTAATTCTGTTGTTTTGGGTAGTTACCTTGGCCTTCTCAAATCTTCTTTGTGTGCATCATATCAAGTAACTATCCTATGCATGCTTATTATATTATGAATCCTTTGGTCATTGCAGCATCCAATCTGCCAAAGCTAACAACTGGGATTGGTGCGCTGGCATGGCTGGGATTCTTTCTTGCAACTGCAGGACTAGTTTTGTTTTACCGTTGTAGCAGGTACAGTATATGCTCACCATTTCCTTCTTCGATATCCTTTTCGTATATCTTTTAACGTGGCCATGACTGCTTTTTGTTGTTGTCTGATTACTAGTATAGTGTATCTATGTTATGCGTAAGTTTCTTATATCCACCTGGTGGTTGCAGATTAGGATTTCATTCTATATTATAGTATCCTTAGCCCAATTCTCTTCATGGTTTCATTCAATTCACCTGGCCATTGCAGATTGTGCTTTTAATGCCTTTGCTTCTCTGCAGCTGTATTTTCTGATGTTGCGCAGTGGTACAAAAATACTTTTGTATCTCAAGAAGTGTTTTTTCTTATCGTTTTGTATTATTATTTTTTCTTACAGAAAGGATCCAGGTTACATCAGAATGAATATTCATGATCCGCAGACCATGAAAGATGATGTAAGTACTATTAGCTTTATTGGTTCTCAAGTTTGAGTGAGAGAATTGTCCATATTATCTGATTAGGTATAGTCTCTGAGTATGTACTACTCTTTTGTTCAAGTGTCATTATAGGTTTTTTTTTTACCCCTTCACAGGAACCACTGTTGAAAATAGAGCTAAACAACCCTGCTTTGCTTGCTGGGAATTGGACACAGCTTTGTGCAACATGCAAGGTACCTGCTCAACGTCCCTTTTATGTCTTTCTTAAATCTTAAGACTAAATATTTATTCATCGATGCTACATCATGATATTTTCTTTTTTTCGTCCACTTTTTTTTTCCTTTTATTCAGATTATCAGACCTCTTCGAGCGAAGCACTGTTCCACTTGTGATCGTTGTGTAGAGCAATTTGATCACCATTGTCCTTGGGTATCAAATTGTGTTGGAAAAGTAAGAAGTTCTTGTCGTCCTATTTTAATTTTTGACAATATCAGTTGGCAAACTAGGGGTGTATGGATCGGACTTTGATACTAGCATTTTATAGTACTAAACCTGCCTTCCTCTTCCCTTTTTCTTTTGATTTGACATGATTTAAAGTTTTTTTCGAAGATGCATAAGACAATCTTCATAATTTAAGTGGTATATTTGTGTTGCAAATTTTTGGGTATATCAACAGAGATGGATTGGGTTGCATACTTTGTGTCACATCACTTCTTCTATCTATCTCGAGCATGATACTAATCTACTATTAGTACGTTTTTCATTAATCACTTTTGCAGAAAAACAAGTGGGAATTTTTTCTTTTTCTTCTACTTGAAGTTTTAGCGATGCTGATAACTGGCGGCGTCACTCTTGCAAGTATGTTTGTAACGGAAAAAGATGCCCTATAATCGCGATAAGTAAATCTGGAGAAAACTTTCAAACAAAAATGTAATGATGTTTTATATACATGCAGGAGTCTTGAGTGACCCTTCAGCTCCATCTTCTTTTGGAGCATGGATGAGCCATGTCGCTAGTAATCATGTGGGTGCATTATCCTTTCTGGTGGTGGAATTCTGTCTCTTCTTTTCAGTTGCCGTCTTAACAGTCATACAAGCGTCACAGGTGAGTTCACATTCCTTTTTTCTTATTTACAAGTCTTTGTTCCTCTTGTGATCTAAATGGTTTAAAGGCTGTTCTTTTCTACTCCGTGTCCCCGCATTAATCATCTCTAGACTAGCTTCAGAGCTAAAACTCTCTGAGGATTAATCTATTTGTATGTTTTTCCTCATCCAAGTTGAAGTTCCAATATGTCCCTTTATTCCTTTACAGATATCTAGGAATATAACCACAAACGAAATGGCTAATGCACTGCGCTACAGCTACCTAAGAGGTCCAGGCGGTCGCTTCAGGAATCCTTATGATCTCGGGTGCAGAAGAAACTGCTCGGATTTCTTGGTGAAAGGTTATAACGAAGATATTGAATGTCATGAAGAAGATGTTACACAGAGACAAGAGGGTATTAGCATGATGCAGATGCAGCGGAATTCAAATCTTCCAAATGGCAATGGCCACGTTGCTATTGATGTTAACCCTATACATAATTCACAGTCAGCACATGTTCATTCGTCCAACTGCAGCCATAGCCATAGCAGTAAGTCAAAGAGTGATAGTGTTCCATTGGGTTTGGGACTTGGTCTTGGTCGCAATCCAACTCGATCTACTGTACCTCCATGATATGGTAGTGTACGGAATGTCTTCAAATGTGCATTTGTGTTGTAATGAAACACGTGCGTGCTCTCATCGAGTCATTGATAACATTAGTCTCCGATTCAGGTGAAGATAGTAATATAACAGAAATGGTTGTACATTATGTTTTCTGAGCTGAGAGGTATGGAAGTTTAAATCCGTGAATGAAGTGATTACAGTACTTGCTTTCTCAAATATAATATATCATTCAAATTGCAAATTGATAGCCACAAACACATCACTACAAAATTTTGGATTGTACAATCATAGTGATATGAAAGTTTCTTAGACTTTTCCGATCCAATAATAATAATGCTATACTAGTTGTTAGTGAATTAAAGTAAAGATTAACACTGATGCGCAAGTGTTCTATAATCTATTGTTTTCTATAAGATGATGAGATCTCGCAGCCGAACTTAGTTGACTTTAATTTGTAAGAAATCTGAATGTTAAAATCAATTTCTCCGGGTAAGTAAAGGTACTCTAATATCTTCATCTATCCAACACAACGAGTATATGCCAAATGCTCCACATCCGCCTTGTGCGTGCATTTTTGTTGTATCTTGCATTAGTAAATAATCAAACAAAGTAACAAACCGTTTGTGTAGAATTATATCCAACTTGATTACACAATTCATCTTTAGCATATTTTCTATGATTAAGAATAAATTCTGAATTTTTGGAAATTATTTTGACTGTTTTTGAAGAAAATTCTTAACTTTTATGAACATAGATATGACACAAAAAAAAAAAAAATTNTTTACGATTATGCAGATAATTTAGACTCATTCATATTAATTTCCTTTTTATTCCACTTATTTCGATTGAACTATTCCGGTAAATATTTCCCACTACAACCAAAAAAAAAATGATCATGTTGTTTGTTTGAAAATGATTAAAATTCAATGAACGGTAAGATTTAAGGATCTGTCTCTGACCCGCGGTTCCAATCCGTTTCAGAGTCAAAATCTGAATTCATCAATCATTCTTCTTCTTCCTCTGATTCCCCAGAAAAACCCTAGCTCCTTCTCTCACTTTCCCCCAAATCTCACGATTATTCCTTTATTTATGCCCGGGGGAGAATATTCAAAGGTCAACCTATAAGGAAATCGAATCCTCGCATATCCACAATTGTGCTCGATCTTAATTTCTTCTCTGGACGCCGAGAAAAAAGATAATGTCATCGGAGATTGAGGTGGTGGAAGAAATCCAATCCAATCCCAAGGAGAATGGGGAATCGAGTTCTAAAGGGATTGAGGAGGAGAGCTTGAAGAACGATGTGTATACTGCCGCGGCTTATGGTGATTTGGAGAAGCTTCACAGATTGGTAGAAACTGAGGGTTGCTCTGTTTCCGAGCCCGATGGTCTTGGCTACTATGCTCTTCAGTGGTCCGCCTTGAACAACCGCGTCGCCGTTGCGCAATACATTATCGAGGTTACAACTCTCAATCCTTTTTTTTTTTCTCAGACTGGGTTTTGAATATCCGATAGATTCTAAGTAGCTTATTTGTTGCCATTTTTGTATCTTCTCTTGGTGTGTGAATCGTTAAGCATGAGTTAAATTAGGTGTGAATAGTAGTTCTGAAGTTTCTAAAAACTGATCCGTCTCTATTCCAGCATGGTGGGGATGTAAACGCCACAGATCATACTGGACAGACTGCATTGCATTGGAGTGCTGTTCGTGGTGCTATTCAAGTTGCTGAACTTTTACTACAAGAGGGTGCGAGGGTAGATGCAACGGATATGTATGGCTATCAGGTTCATCTTCTCTTTTACCACTTTGTGTGTTTAAAGGAGATTGTATTTTGTTTAAAGGCTAAGTAAACTGTTCTATTGCACATTGCTTCAGGCTGCACCCAGGTTTTATAATTAGTATTGCTTGTCATGTTGTGGTTGTTTTTCTAGTAAGATGGATGTGTTCTGAGGTTCATCTAGGTATATCAGCACTTCGTACTTTGCCACATTTTTCAATAGGAAGATGAGCTTATGTTCAATCAACATTATGCAACGATATCGAGCAGTCTCATGGCCATTATTCAAAGCTTTATCTAAAATAGAGTGAACCTTTCATTTAGCCTGGATTTTAATCAGCTTTTAGAATGTTCAGAGTGATATCAAATACTTTTATAAATCTCAAGAGACCTTGTCCATGCCATCTCCATTTTGTTAGGAGGTTGAAAGATTGAGGTCTTCTTATTCTTGGCATTTCTTAGTAACATACGCTTTAAAGTTCTCGATTAGATCTTATCAAATTTCCCTTTTCTTGTTTAGTTTTCAATGGATGCATTTTAATAGCCATCTTAAACTGCTTGTAGCCAACACATGTTGCAGCTCAGTATGGCCAGACTGCTTTTCTCTGTCACGTTGTCTCAAAGTGGAATGCTGATCCTGATGTGCCCGATAATGATGGAAGAAGCCCCTTGCATTGGTATGGTTGCTGCAAAGGAAAAACAAGCTCCCCTTTGTGAAATTGTTACTTATTTATTGGTTTTTGGCTTCTTTTCATTTTAGTGTATAGATAGGCTTGCACACTTATTTGGAGACTGGATAGTTGGTTTTTCTTCGTTTTCTTTCCGTACTGTTCCTCTAGATTTAAATATTTCTTCGTACCGTTTTGTCCTAGTTGCCAAATATGCTGGCTGGGCTAGAATTAGTTTTTGTCCGTTATTTGCTTATGATAGTTCTCGAGTTTTTTGTTATGACGATCTGTGAAATACATATTACTGTTTTCCATCTAAAGACTAGAATTATATAGGTTATTTTTACCAGTTTTTCTTACTGGGAGTTTGTCACTATTGCATGCATTATTTTGCTCCATGAGTTCTAGCTTGCTTATGCTGACCTTTAATTTTTATCTTTTTTCGTATCTAGAAGACAGTTCTAATTTCCTCTTTTTCTTCTTCTCATGATTTGAGAAATTCAGGGCTGCGTATAAAGGGTTTGCAGATTCCATTCGTCTACTTTTATTTCTAGATGCCTACAGAGGACGGCAGGACAAAGAAGGTGGTTACAAACTTAAATTTTCTTTAGAAATCCTCTTTGTGAATTTTGTTAGATTAGAAAACCAAACATTTCTAACATCTTATTATGCTATCAGGTTGTACTCCTCTGCATTGGGCTGCCATCCGAGGTAATTTGGAGGCTTGCACTGTGTTGGTGCAGGCTGGGAAGAAAGAGGATTTGATTATTACTGACAAGACTGGGCTTACCCCCGCACAACTTGCTGCTGAAAAGAATCACAGACAAGTTTCTTTTTTCCTTGTAGGTATCTGTTTCACTTTTTTGTTGTGTAGCAATTTTTAGTCATACTGTTTATTTAATGCTTTCGTAGTGGCTGTACTGCTAGCAATATATGGTAGTTGAATCATTCTATTGGCACTAATGTCCTTCTAAGTAGACCCTCCAATACCTGGTGTAGTTAACTCTACTTGTAAAATTCCTTATCCATTCAAATAAGCAGCAGTATTATTATTAAATATTTAAATAATTGAGAAAAATATAGGATATTATGTCAAATATGCTGTCTCAATATCTGTCTCATAAACACTACTGTGCAGGGTAATGCTAGAAGGCTACTTGAAAAGCGTTGTGACGGAAGCAGTCCCCTTGGAAAATTGTCAAAGTTGGGTCTTGCTCCAATTCTTTGGTTCATGATCCTGCTGCTTCTGCTCGTATATACTAATTCTGTTGTTTTGGGTAGTTACCTTGGACTTCTAGAATCTTCTTTCTAAGCATCATACAAGTAACTATTCTACGCATGGTTATGATTTTATGAACCCTTTGGTCATTGCAGCATCCAATCTACCGAAACTAACAACTGGGATTGGTGTGCTTGCATGGCTGGGATTCCTTCTTGCAACTGCAGGACTAGTTATGTTTTACCGTTGTAGCAGGTACAGTATATGCTGACCCTATCCTTATTCGATTTACTTTTAGTAGATATTCTGAAACTGGCTATGTCTTCTTTTTGTTGTTGTCTGATTATTAGTATATTGTATCTATGTTATGCGTAAATTTATTATATCCACCTGGCGGTTGTGGATTAGGATTTAACACTATAGTATTTTAAGCCCAATTCTCTTCACGGTTTCATTCAATTCACCTAGCCATTGCAGATTGGGATTTTAAGGCCTTTACTTCTTTGCAGTTGTAGTTTCAATTGTGAGCTCCTTGTTTTTCTGCGTAGTGGTTAGATTCGTAAGAAGCGGATTTTCTTCTTGTTTTATATAATAATTTCATTTTTGTTGCAGAAAGGATCCAGGTTACATCAAAATGAATATCCATGATCCACGGAACATGAAAGATGACGTTAGTACTATTTGCTTTTTGAGTGTCATAATTGTCCATATTATCTAATTAGGTATAATCTCGAGTACTGTTTTTATGTTCAAGTGTCATAACTGGTTTCCTACCTCTTTACAGGAACCACTGTTAAAAATAGAGCTAAACAACCCGGCTTTGCTTGCTGGGAATTGGACTCAGCTCTGTGCAACATGCAAGGTATCTCCTTAACTTCCCTTTCATGTCTTTCTTAAAATCTTAGTACCAAATATCTAACCATTGATGCTACATCATAAAATTTACTACTTTTGGTCCTCTTTGTTTCTCTTTATTGATTTATTCAGATTATCAGACCACTTCGAGCTAAGCACTGTTCCACCTGTGATCGTTGTGTAGAGCAATTTGATCACCATTGTCCTTGGGTATCAAATTGTGTTGGAAAAGTAAGTACAGTTCCCGTCAGTCCTTTCCTATTTTACTTTTTGACATATAAGTTGGTAAACTAGGGGTAGACGGATCAGGCTTTTGATACCAACATTTTCTATTACTAAACGTGCCATGCTCTTCATTGTCTCTTTTAGCTTTGACATAACTTACTGTTCTTTTCGAAGATGCGTAAGAAGATCTTAATAAATTAAGTGGTATATTTGTGTTGCATAATTTAGATATAGTAAATCAACAGAGATGTTTCTTGGTGTCACATCACCTCTTCTATTTTATTTTGGTTGTTGATTTCTTAGTCTTGCAGCTCGAGCATGATAGTAATCTGTGGATTGGGTTTGTTTTTCATTAACTACTCTTGCAGAAAAACAAGTGGGAATTTTTCCTTTTTCTTCTACTTGAAGTTCTAGCGATGCTGATAACTGGCGGCGTCACTCTTGCAAGTATGTTTGTAACGGAAGATGCCCTATAATCATGATATAAAATCTGAACAAAACTTTCATACAAAAATGTAAATGATGTATTATATACATGCAGGAGTCTTGAGTGACCCGTCAGCTCCATCTTCATTTGGAGCATGGATGAGCCATGTCGCTAGTAATCATGTGGGTGCGTTATCCTTCCTGGTGGTGGAATTCTGTCTCTTCTTTTCAGTTGCTGTCTTAACAGTCATACAAGCATCACAGGTGAGTACACATTCCTTTTTTCTTATTTGCACGTCTTTGTTCCTCTTGTGATCTAAATGGTACACAAAGGCTGTTCTTTTCTACTCCGCTTCCCCACATTAATTATCTCTAGACTAGCTTCAGAGCTAAAATTCTCTGAGGAGTAATCTATTTGTATGTTTTTCCTCATCCAAGTGGAAGTTCCAATATGTCCCTTTTTTCCTTTACAGATATCTAGGAATATAACCACAAATGAAATGGCTAATGCACTGCGCTACAGCTACCTAAGAGGTCCAGGCGGTCGCTTTAGGAATCCTTACGATCTCGGGTGCAGAAGAAACTGCACGGATTTCTTTGTAAAAGGTTACAACGAAGATATTGAGTGTCATGAAGAAGACGCAACACAGAGTCAAGAGGGTATTAGCATGATGCAGATGCAGCGGAATTCAAATCTTCCAAATGGCAATGGCCACGTTGCCATCGATGTTAACCCGATACATAATTCACAGTCAGCACATGTTCATTCTTCTAACTGCAGCCACAGCAATAATAGTAAGTCAAAGAGTGATAGTGTTCCATTGGGTTTGGGACTTGGTCTTGGTCGCAACCCAACCCGACCTGTTGTACCTCCATGATATATGGCCGTGTCGCAAATGTTTGTCAAATGTGCATTTTTGTTGTAAGAACCACGTGTGTGCTCTCGTCAAGTCATTGATAACATCAGTCACCGTTTCAGGTGAAGATAGTAATGTAACAGTGGTTGTTGTACATTATGTTTTCTGAGCAGAGGTATGGAAGTTTGATTCCGTAAAATAGTTTGATAGTACTTGGTTTTTCAGATCATACCCAAATGCAAATTGATCGTAACAACACATCATTACATTTTATATGTAACAACGAATTACAAGAGAACGACCCACTCCGCACAAAAATCTTGTGGAGGTCCCAAACAAAGGAAAAGAAAGAAAAAGCTGCCAAATGAAATCTGAGTTAGAAAACCGATGAATAAAGTCACAACTCGCCCTGTGACAGAAGAAGATGAAGAATCTGCATGATATCTCCGCTTCACTCTTGGCCAAATCAATCGTATGAATGTTACACAAACAAAATCGAACATATATGTTAACATATGTTTCTCTCTGTCTACAAAAAACTAAATTTGGTATCCTGTACCAACCAGACAAAACCTGCAAAGAGAGATCTTTGTGGTTAGCTGATGACTTAAAACCCAAGAAGTGGCATCCAGAAGGTGAACATTATAATTCAGGTCAAATAAAAGCATCTTCTGTAACAGTTGCAACAGGTAAATAAAAGTCAGGTAGATATGACAGAGCATACGATGACAGTGCCATAGACAAAGCATAGTTTGGGCTTATTAAGTTATTTCAACAACTAGAACCAATGCACATAAGAATTTAGACCTAACACTGGCCAACACCATTAGGTCCTTACAATTTACTACCAAGAAACTCTATCCCAGTTTCCAAATTAGCACGAGTATCCTTAAATTACTACTATTGCAAAAAGTCCGTGATAGAGTTATATATGTACACCATAACGTGTACCTTAAAATGAAGCTTGATCAAGATAATGACCAAAGTCATTGTGTGCCACTTTGTCATGGAAACCCCTTCAACCACGTTTGGTTCCTGTATTTGACACATGAAAGATATTTTCAGCCCTCCTCTTTAATATTTCTTCCAACTGGTCTGAAGGGATCCCATTTCTCCATTGTTTTGCTTCATATATCTCGTTAAATATCCGTATTATCTCTTCCATGTGAAACTTTAGATCTGCAGTAATGAAAAAGGATCATATTAAACATCAAGGCTTTTGTTCTTCAAAATCGATATTGAGCTAGATCACGGTAGTACCTCGTAAAGTATTGCCTGCCACATAACTTGCACTTATCACCAAAACAACATTGTCCCTACAAATTCCAGCTAACTCAAATTTCTCCATTGCAGCTTCTAAACTCTCTCGCCAACATGGCAGGTCAAGTTTGTACTCCATAATTGATCTCTCATAAAGTACAGCACACAACAAAACATCTAGGCATGACTTTAGCGTTGCTACTTCATCTGCTGGGTTATCTTGTGTTGAGCTACCCGGCACCTTTTCACTTTCCTTTTTGGGTTCCAGACTTTTCAACCCTTCCATAGACTTTTTGATATTGTTTTCGGCACTTTGATAAAACTGCACTACATCTGCATATGGCCATGTTTTTAAATCAAGGTGACTGACAAGTACATAGTACCATGAAAGTCTTGCTTCCTCAAACTGCTGCAGACCTAGTGCCAGAAAGACTTCAAACAAATCAGGCTTTATTTTCATGGCCACTTCGTACTTCTCTTTTGCTTTTGCGTGCTCCTTTTGAGCGCATTCATAAGCAGTTTTAACTTGTTCAGAAACAGTTTCTCCAGAAACACCTTGTAGGAGGCTCAATCTTTTCTTTGCCCCTGACATGTGCACATTTCCTAACTTTAACAATGATCGTGCTGCCACTTCTTGGAACTGCTGAGCTGCTCTGTCAAAAGGCCCTTGAGCTGCATCAGAGGTGACCACCTCCTCCATAGCTTCTGAATTAAGTTTCATTCCAAGTTCTTGAAGATTCAAGCATGTATCAGAATCAACTCTCGCCTGGATCTTAAAAAGCTGAGCAAATTCAATCATCCAATCTTCAACTTTAGACATACCTTTCCCATTTACCTTTGTTTTAAAAGAATCAGCGGTTATTTTGAGTTTTTTCATCTCAACTAATCTTCCAAAAAAGGGATCCTGCTCAGGACTAACTTCCACAACATAGAACCTCATATAGTCCAGAGACCTTGCAGACGCCTCACTCATTCTTAGCTCTTCATCTGTTGTGATTGTCACTAAATCTCCTTCTTGGTCCCTGTACTTTATATGAACTGATCTTAAGCTGGGGAAACGCTCATGAACAACTTCCCTAAGTTGAAAAAGAGTGCAGTTTATAGGCAATTTAGCCAATCTTATGTCGTCAGAGTATACAAATTTCACAGCCTTGTTTACATCTTCATCACTTACATCCAAAAGTTTCTCCTCAATAATCACTTTTTCCTGTTCCTTGCTCGTATCACTTCTCTTATCCGACTGTTTCCCTTTCAGTTTCTTTTTGCTCTGCTTATCGATAATCTTTTCTTTGCCCTTTTCAGCTGCAACATTGTTCTTCTTCTTATCAGTCTCTGCATTCTCATCCTCGCTCTTCTCTTGTACTTGATTGCTCTTTTTAGTTTTCCTCCCTCGTACCTTAGCCCACAGTGCAGGGGAAGCCTCAACAGGTTCAACGTAATCTGGAGGCAACTCTATCACTGAATCGTTGACCGTTAATCCTTTGCTCTCTAAAGTTCTCTTAAGCTTGTCATTAATTTCAGATGCCATGGGATTCTTTGGATCCAGTTTTGAAACCATACAAACATCTTTCAACGCCAAATCTAACTTATTCAAGGCCTCATAGCATCTCGCCCTCTTCAACAAAGCTTTGCCATGATCAGGAGTGACATTAAGTGCTAAATCACATTCATGAATCGCTTTGGCAAACTCGCCTGGTTCCAATTGCATATAACAAGAAGCCATATTAGCTCGGACATGAGACACCTCTACATGATCCTTAGGAAGTATCTTGATTGCTTCACCATATTTAAACATTGCACCATCATAATCTCTCTTCTGAAACAACTTGTTCCCTTCTTCCTTCAACCCCTGTGCCTTTGAAACAGAATCTAAAGTTTCATCAACCTTTGGAATCGAATCATCCACTAATTGACTTTGCCTTGTTTCAGCATCTGTAGATCTCTCCTCATTTTGCTTCTCCATGGCAAATTCTCAGAAGCAAAACACAGAGAGAAAGATTCCAAAATTTCTACCAACGATATCTACTTCATGAGATTCTCTATGTCGGAGCTTCAAAAGAAGCTATAACAAACAGCTAATTTCACAGGTCTTGCAATAAAACAGAGCACAACAAAAGAAAGAAGATATATACTAGAAAATGCGAAGTACAATTACAAAAGCCCTAGGGATTACAAGATAGAACACGAAACGTGTCTACCTCTTTTTAAATCGAGATCCTTAAATCGCAAAAGAAACGGCAATTTTCCGAGGAGATTGTAATCAGAAACGGGTTTGGTAGAGAAAGAGATTTGAATTTTCCGGGAAAAAAGATAAGAGAGAAGGAAGAACCGATGTTAAAAAAAAAAGGATGAAGGAAGAAAGGAAGAAGAAGGAAGAAGATTGGACCATGTGGCTCTGTACATCTGTAACGAGATAGCTTTGTCGTAAAGCCACGACTCGTTGAGCCAACAAATATATTAATATAAGAATTTGGGAAAG